>WBMW01003506.1:0-44980 GCA_013396635.1 Penelope pileata | reverse complement strand
GCTCATATCGATCCTCCACAAACTTCAGTCTCAGGGTAATTCAAACTAATTTTCTTAGTATTGTTAGAGTTCTTTTATGCCTTCCTTGGTCATGTTTTAAGAACTATGTGTTCTAAATTCTGCCTGTTACAGTGCACATCGCATGATATCAAGGAATATATATTAAAAAAATATATAACTTTTTTCCCCTCATTTCTTCCAGGAAAACATAAAATACTATATCCAAATGAATTTAGGTCTTCTTGAAAAAATAAGTTATACACAATTTTTGGTTGCAAGAAAAATATTTTCTGCAAATGGACAGTGAATCTACATGAACACAAGATTTAAAATATAGTATGGACTGCATAAATAATGTTAAAAGTATTTTTTCAGTTTCCATATGTGTATTTTCTTACGCGTATATCTTTTTCTTATAATGTCAACTTCACACTAGATTTCAGTATGACGATTACCAAAAAGATTCACACCATTTCCATGAAATACAGACTACAGATGTATTGAAAACTTACAGAAAGAATGCAAATACATCACCATATAAAATTCCTCAAATAGGTGAACGCAAAGAAGCTCCAGTGCAAACCTGGAAGGCAAATTGTGGAGGCCAGGAGGAATATCTCAGCCATGTGGACATTTCTTCAGACTGTACAGTCATCCGTTCCTACAACAGCGTATATGCTACGCAAATCATTAAATTACACGCTAAATCAAAGGGTTCAATTAACATAAAACTGGACATAACATCAGCATAAGTAGTTATTTCAGTTTAGTTTATCTGATCTATTTAATCACTATTTTCACATACTTTCATCTGTGCTAGATAGGTTTCATTCCATTGAACTACATGTCAAAGCAGGGCAAGAGCAACTTTGTCAGGCTGGTGAGGACTTTAAATTGGTTTCTCAAGAGACAGTGATTCAAAGTGGAGACACTAGAGACACTGAGGAAATGTCTAGCCTGAGGAAGCTCTTGCACTTTGAAAGGGACATGACTGCGAGTCCACCACAAGTGCTCATGCGTAAGTTTATAAAGCATGGAAAATGAACAAGAAAAATGAGTTTGCTGTTGCATTTGTATACTGGGATTCAGAGACTGAGTGGGATCACCCATTGAAGTGGAGTTGTGTCAGGGGTACATAAAGGCTTTTCAGAAAAAAATAAAGATGAACTTGAATTCAGGAAACTTTGTCTTAATAGGGGTGACAAGCCAGTCAAGAGATTATGGGAAAGAATCACCAGACAAATGTTTGTTACAGACCACATGATCCCAAAGAGAAAGAGGTGAAGCATTCTTTAGACATTTAGAGGAAATTTTTTACTCAAAGCATCATGAGGCAGTGGAACAGGTTGCCCAGAGAAGCCATGGGTGTCTCATCCCTGCAGGCATTCAAGGTTGGATGGGGCCCTGGGCAGCCTGATCTAGGGTTTGGCAATCCTGCCTGCGGCACAGGGGTTGGAACTAAACTTTAGGTCGTTTCCATCCCAAACCATTCTATTATTCCATGATTCTTAGTGAACAAATAGCCAGTTTGTTTGTTGCTTCGTGGAGAAGAAAGAAGTGGTTGAGAATGTGGGGTTTAGGGTAGCCTTGGCAGCGATGTCATTTTCAGGGACAAGCTCCTCAACTCATACTTACAGAGAGTTGAATGCTCATGACGGGCAGGCATGGAGGAACTGAGCTATTAAAAGGTTCACACAGAGGTGCAAACAACAATCATGGAATCATAGAATGATGAGCTATATAGAAGTGAGCCTGGGGGGAATGTGCAAATATTGCTTGAGCTCGCAGAGCTGGACTTAGGAAAGCCAAAGCACAACTGGAGCTGAAAATAGTGAGAGATGTTAAGGTGCAGCAAGCAGGACTTCTATAAGTGCATAGGAAATGAAAGGAAGGCTGAGAAAAACTGAGATTTTCTGCTTAGTGGGACCAAATGTATGGAAAAGGCTAAAATAATTTGTTTCCATCCCAGCTTTTCTTGGTGAAGTCTGTGTGCAAGCATCTCAGGGTCTCTGAGTCTAGTGACAGGTTTTGTGATAGGGTTAGGTTGGTCTCAAATGTGAGACCAAGCCCAGTTCATCCTGTGGTGGATCTAGATGCCGGGGTCTGTTTAAGCACATGTGAAATCAGAGCTGGAACCCCATCTGCTGGTGTCCCATACTCTGCACTCACTTGCTGCCCCTAGTGCTATGCTCTTGAGGCCTTGCCTGCCTCTCCCTGCAGAGGTCATGGCTGGAGCTGGGAGGCCAGGTAGAAAGTCATAGGGTTTGTGCTGTGTAGCCACCAACATGCATCATCTAAGGTTTCACTGGCCAACACCCCTGGCCACCTCCTAGTGTTCAACTCTGCCAAGCTTTCTGGTCTTTGAGATCTTCCTTACTGGTGGCACCTTTCCTCTAGCCAGGACATTCACTTTCCTCTGTCCAAAATTTCTTCTCTCCAATTTCACTTTCTCTCCAGACCTTTCTTCTTTTCTGGGAACCATTACATAAACTCCCCTAGTTTCACAATCTAGTTGATCATTGTGCAGAAGCACAATGCATTATCAGCCTGCCTCTTGCTGCTTCTTTCGTTTGTCTTTTTATGATTTTGATCATTCAGGATGTGCCATATTTGCTCAGTCCAGATATTATCAAAATTTACCACCAACTTGTACTGGTTGTAGATAGAAAGCAATAGTCTCCTGCTTTGAGAGTTCAAATGTTAAATTTCAGATATTCAGTGCTCCTCTTCCTTCTCTCCCCAGTTATCTTCCACCCATCATTGTCCAAGTTTTAAGCTGTTTTGCACCTTTGACAGCTAGCAAAGTAGCAAAGTGTTATCAAGACTGCAGAAAGGATGAGATAGGGACCACAGAATTAAATTAGATATATGCAGCCAATTGAGCTGAAAAGGTGCTCAGCGAAATGACTGATGACTTTGCAAGGCTTATCTCTATCATCTTCAAAATAGAACTGTAATTGTAAGAGGATCCCAACAATGGGAAAACAGCAAATGTCACACTCACCTTCAAGCAGGAGGCACAAGGGAGCTACCAGCCAGTCAACTTCATTTCAGTGGCTTGGATGACAGTGGAGAAACTTCTCCTGGAAACTACCACCAGGCCTTATAAGGATCAGCAGTGTACTGTCTGAAGTTACCTCCCTCAAGGCACAAGTCTGAAAGGCTGCTAGATGGTCGTTTAGCGGCTGCTTATCTCTCATTGCCTCTGGTCTACAAGCCTTCAGGCAGCAGGCAGGTGGGGCAAACTGTGAGACAAAAAGAGTTCTCACAGCAAGCTTTGAGACAAAAGATTCCGAAACAGTCTCTTACACGATCCTGTTAGATGACAAGTCAACTACAAATCAGTCATGCAGCCTTAAGAAGAAAAAAAAAAAAAAGAAGAAAATTTAAAAAAGAAATAAGGAAAAAAGAAAAGCCAAATTCATACTGGGCTGCATTAGCAAAAGCATAGCCAGCAGGTCAAACACATTAATTCTTCACTTCTGTTTAGTGGTTGTGAGACCACACCTGATGTGCCCAAACTCATCAGTACAAGAAATACACTGCCATGCTGGAGTGAGTCCACTAGAGGACTACCAAGCTGTCTAGGGGCCAGCGCATGAGACATAAAAGCGGAGGCTGAGAAATCTGGGCTTCTTCAACACTGAGAAAAGAAAAAAAATTTGTTGCCTACTATGACCAGATCGTATAGGAGAAGGTTGAGACAGATTTTACTCAGAGGTGTGCTGTGGAACAGCAAGACGTAAGAGTGAATCTGCAATAAGAATCTTACTAGGTATTTGAATGTTTTTCTCACATTGATGGTAATCAAACACTGTATGTGGTTGTCCTAAGAAGTAGAAGAGTATCCAGAACTTACCTGGACAAGATTATTATAAGATTGTTTGCAGTTTACAATATCCTATGATTCCTCTGATATCTGTTTATTCTCTTACTTCAATTTAATTTCCAGAATTTGCCAATGCTGGTAAACAGGTAGAATTCCTTACTACCCTTGGGTTTTCTCTTGCTACCTGCAATTTTAATAACAGTGAGAATGCATGCATGATTTTCTCTTCTAGCCTGGAGGACATAAATTTTTCAGGGTTCTCACACCTTTGTTAAATTATCTATCGGCTTTCTGTAAAGTGCTGCTAGAGATACAAATCTGCCTGTTGATATATAAAACACAAACATAGGAGTCGTGACTATTTTTAAAATGTCCACAATAACTGCCATACAGATAAAAATACTGTTTTGCAGGAAGATACTAGTTCAGCACTGCACTGCACTTACACAAACATTAGAGAAGTCAGAAACAGTAAGTTTAATCTTAGAACTGAAGTTTCCAAATGAAGTCAACAGATCAAGCAAGGTGAGGTGCTCATAGGGTAATAACAGGAAATTTCTGTTTTTCCAAACCTCCATAATGAGTCTCTGGATAAGGCTGAATAGTCATTCTCATTCCTCACTATTAATCCATCACAGTTCTCAACTAGTTATTATGCTAGAGGAAATACAATGTTCATGCTGCCCTCAACCCTGGCCCCTATACTTGATGGAATTTTTTGTATGTTTCCTCAAATCAATCGTCACGATGAAACATTAATTTTTCGTTCTGAATTCATTTTTTTCCATGTCCTATATATGCATTATGACAAATAACTAGTTGTTTTAAAATAGAATTGAAATAAAACAGTAAAAGGAATATGTTCACTTGGGAAACAAATAGATTGTTTTAAACAGTGTATTTACTGAAATAATATTTCTCACTTGATGGATTCTTAATTGTTTGTATTTTAATTTGCTTCCTCTTTTTTTTTTTTTTTTTTCCCCAACAAGGAAAGTAAACACAATTTTTCCATACACTTTTTTTCCCCAAAACATCAATTCCAGATGAACCCTAAAAAAATCTGGTTCTCTTATTAACAGTTTTATATTTCAACTTATATCAAAGCCACAGAATGGATTGCTTCTCTTTAGGCAATCTATCTATATAAATATTTCTTCATTATTTCCTTCATAATTTCAGGAGCTGTACAAGAAGACAAGTCAAATCAAACAAAGACAACAACAACAAAAAACAATGTTTGTGTCCTCTGAGAACGTAATATAACCTGAATAAATAGAAAAGCTTCTGTGTATTATTTTAGTAAGGTCTAAAATGAAAAACATCTGATAGTAGTAGGTAAGGCTCTAATGTTCATTTCATAAATGTACAAAACATAAAGCATGTCCAAAACCAAGCAAAAATCAAAATAAGTGTTTCACTTCTCTCTGTCCAAGTATCTATTTATAACAGACTCATCTTCTTATCACAGATCCAGCTATCATACAGATAGCTGGTTGAAAAAAATACCATCAAAGTGAAACTTCTGCAACAGATAGACATTTTGGAATTTTTTTCCATAAAAATATTTTCCTTTACGCTCACCAGACATACAGCAGATTATATATACATGAGTTCAGTTGCAATTTCCATAGAAAAATGAGGAAAATTATGGAAGTCTTCCTCTGCCAGTTGCTTGGCCTTCTTTATCTGTAGGTTGTTTTACTGCAGTATGTCTCAAACTCAATCAATCAAACCATGAGGGAACCTATAACCAGCAGCCCTTGGGAAGGACACTATTGTTTTGTCTATTAAGTAAATAGTGGCAATGGCAAATAAATAATGTCAATATTCAGATATGTTTTTCTTTAATGCAACCCAACTTTCCGCTGCACTTGATATTTTTAAGCTATGCTGTCACCCAAAGGGCTACACCTACAAAAAGTTCTTGTTATAATGGGGGTGATTGCTTCTTTTACACAGGTTTATTTTATACAGAGTAGGATGCTTGTCAATCAGAATGGTCAAAATATATACATTTTTTTCTGCTAGACAATGGTTATGAATCAAAGATGCACGGCATTAACAACTCTCTAAGTATCTTCTTAAATTGCAGTGCACAAAACTTCATGTGGTACTTTAGCATACATCACAGAATGCCAAAAGGAAAAAGATTAGCTTGAGGGTGTCTTAGAGACAGTACTTAGCCCTATAAATCCTTTATAGGACTGGCTGCTCTGCAACAATATATAGCTTCTGGCTCAGATTGTGTTTAAATATCTCAAACGTCCTCTGTTGGTATTGTCAACTTTTTCTCCAACCTACACTTAAGTGTTAAGTAACTAATGCTTTCTAATTTGGTAACATCCTGAGCCTGAAACATTGCCTGGACTTGTAAACTCTCCGTATTTAGCTTCATCTGTGAATTTAACTAACAATCTGCATTCCATCTTTCCGAGAACTATTGAAGAATATTGAAAATCAGTACTTAACCACACTCTTCCATTTTGATTATGAACCACTGCAAACAGATTTCATAGTCAGTGTTACACATAATGTATTCTGCACTGTGTTCTACATGGCCATCTGTCAGAATGTAAAGTCTGAAAGCACTGAAACCCTGACACAAGTCAAGATATGACATCCACTGCTTCTTTCTTATCCACAGAACATGTTACCTTGTCACAGAAGGAAATCACACTCATCTGACACAACATATTCTTTGCGGAACCATGTTGCCTGTTATTCTTTTTTTTCCCATCCTTCTTAGAGTATGATTTTGTTTGTAAGTGTTAGGATATAACTGATATGAGTTCCATTCTGGGAACTATAATTAAGACAGACCTACAGTTTTCCACTTCCTCTCGTCCTCAGTGATACCTTCATCTTTCACTGTTTTGTTGATGATTATACTTTTAACCATTCTTTTAACCTCAAAAAGAACCATTGAAGTTTTGGGGCTTATGTTTATCTATGTATGAGTTGTGAGAACTTACTTTCTTTTTCAGTGCATTCAGTGCATCTTCTTCCATACGTTTAAGAAGATTTCTCTACTATATCCTCACTTTCTCAAACAAATGCTTCTCCTTTTCTTCAGATACAGATTTCTCTGTGATAAAGACACAGATTGTTCACAGCCTTGTTTTTCCTCTCACTTAATTCAGACCTAGCACTGTGCAGACACCAAATCCCAGCAAAGACTGGCACACCACTGCTAGGCTGTAGCTGTGCTGCCTTCCCTCCAGTTTTTGTGTTTATTGGAGAATGGATTTGGGGGTGTGGAATAAAGATCTGACAGAAACCCTCAAATGAAAAAAATAAAGGTGTACATTTTCACTGTCCTGAGAATTCCTATAAGAATATTTTATGAAAATATGTCTCTGCATTGAAAAGCCATTTTTGTTTTGGTAAAATCATGCAGTGAAAATATCAACCAGAACACAGGGAAACAATGAGCAAAATGAAATATCAAGCATCTCTCTTCTTTATACTTACAGTGACCTGAAAAAGCAAGTCCGGGGATGTGCTCAAGGCTGTTTCACATCACTGACAGCTTTTATAGCTACTGGATCATTCTGCCTCCCAGGAAGATGGGTATGATTTCCATTGTTTGGTAATATGCGAAGTACATCAACTGAAAACAAAAAATACTTACACCCAAGGATAAATCTTTTAAGTTTTTCTAGGTAAGGTCTACTTTAAAATTTTGAATTAAATGTCCTGAACAACTCAAACTGTTCACTTCTGAGTAGCAGAAACTTGATGTTTTTTGTGTACTTTTTTTTGCCCAATTGCTGCTGAGGATTTAGTCAAAAAAGAGCTTTGTAGGATTTCTCTGCTGCTGCTGTGAAATTGTGCAATCGTCTCCATTCACCCTTGCCAGCATAGCATAGAATGAATGACTTGCTTTGCTTGTCATGTCAAGACATGAAATGAAGTTTTAACAGTGAAAAACGACCTCCTTCTTATAAAGAATACTTACAGAAAACATTTTTCATAATTTATATTTAATATCCTGTCTAGTCTGAGAAGGTACTGCAATTAAGAGTTCATTAATGACAACGATTACTAATTCATGGTACGAGCATAACAGAGGATAGCAACCATTACAACTGATAGACAATTGTTAATTGTCAGAAGATAACACTCTATTCAGTGAGATAAGCTTTGCAATATTAAAGCTGAAGCGACACGAATCAAAAATAGCTTCCAAATATTACTGAAGCAACTAAACTTTTGCTACTTTAATTCTGGGGCACACAATTGAAAAATTGTTCAGAAAAGAAAAAAACATTATGAATTAAACTTGTCTTGCAAAAATATTGTCAGTTATAGGTCACCTTTTGCAACAGTAAATTGAAAAAACGAAGATTTGAAATATTTTAAACTATTAATATGTATCATGCTTCTTGAAATCCTATAGCCTCAGACAAAGATACACAACTCTTCAAACTTGCCGAAGCAGGAATCATATCATTACTCTATGTCAATGAAGGCCATCTGGCCTTGAGGTACAAGAGATAAAGTGAATGCAGAGTGTAAAGGAAATGAGATAGATTGGAAGAACACATTTGGATTCATGTTCTGCATCATTTCAAAGAGAGTAATGCATCCCTCACACTTCGTGTGTGTGGCCTATGAAAGGGATAGATAGCAAAATAAAAGGAATTATTGTTTCACAGTTTTCAGAACAGAAGGATTAATTCAACAGAGTTCAAGAGGAATCCATCTTGTACAGATTCAGTTGTAGGTCAGTCATTTATATGCTGTCATAAATAATGAATCAGGCCCCTTATTATCAAGAAATACGTTTAGGAATAAAAATGGCTACAGGATATTAAAAAATATAGCTTTTATCCAGGAGATCAGATATGAACAAAAGATCTCAAAGGGAGACATCTGTAGGGCAAGTGTTCCCTTCTGCATAGTACAGAACTGTCCTCTGACAGAGTATCTGTGCCTCGACAAGGTACTCTCCAAATCCATTCTTCTCTGCAATGCAGAGAAATAGTCAGAAAATGACACTTAGTTTCACATTCAAAGATACCCCCCTACTCCCAAAGAGTCCTACAAATTAGCAGCTTGTCTGCCTTCGTGGATCTTGTTTATACAAAATTATAGACTGTCATCACATTTTAAAATATATTTAAAAATAAACAGTCACAATATTTCACCAATACTTATATTAAGATCTACACAAAAACTAAAGCAACTAGCTAACAAATTAAATGTTGCTTGTGAATTTTGGATTATTATGGATACAATATTCATAGAAATAGTAGTAGAAGAAAGCTAGCTATGAAAATTATGAAAATCTTCACTGCAAGGGACATTTTAAGATGTAGTTCCTTCATTGGTTTTATATCTTTGTGGGGGTTTTGTTTGTTTTTCTCTTTCCCTCCACTTGTGTATACATGTTTTTGTCCTTAATTAAGCAAGGCAATAAGTACAGCATATGCTGCAGCCAAGCATTAATAAAATTGCAGTAACTGGCTTGTATTTTGAGTTGTAACAAGAAAGAAATCTATTAAAATTACATTAACATTGCCACAATTTGTAAAAATGAATATAAAAAAAAAATAAAAATATCCAAATATCAAAAAAGAAAAGGTAGACCAAATAAATCATCTTGTAAAAGCAATCATAGGTGCCCTCATTCAAGACTGTTTAAGGAAAGTTGCTGACTAGCAATGCTCAAAGTGAGGTAAAAGTCAGACCCTGAATGCTGTGAGAAAGGCAACTTCAGCAGAGGGCTGTGCAGTGTTTCTTCCCAGCCAGTCTTTTTAAGAACAAGAGAATCATATCTATCTGAGCATGGATTAAGAGTTCACAAAAACATATCATTTACATTCAGGAATGTTTCTGATCTTGCACCTCTTCTTTCACTTTACCTCTAGGGCTTTGGTTCACGAGGGGGACCCACAGTGAGATTAAAAAATGTGCTCAGGGGGCAAATTGATACAGACATACAACAGAAATCTCCTCTTAGCTGCAGAAGTCATTAGTGTCTATCATTCAGAGATAAATGAACTACAGATAAAAGCATAACAGGAAGTGTTATTAGATTCCACTATGATAATTTAAAAGGCATACTCATTTATCTCCCTATAGTGCTAGGAATTGTACAAGCTTTAACCTTTATGCAATTGTCATGTTAAATATGACATCTACATAAAGCCTCCTTTGTTGATATACTGATGAAAGCAGGACAAAATTTGGATAGCAGATTAGTATGGAGTTATCTTGCAAAGGATTTTGTAAATTTCACAATTGGGAAAATTATCAAGATACCACAAAAGAAGCATATATTTATGTCTAAATGAAAAAGATTATTCTGAAAAGTACCTCGTATATTTAAGCAAGCATCCTGTGGACAGTGACTCAAACTTTGTGATTTAAAAATCAGAATAAAGAATAATCACATTACAGACATTTCATCATCAGTACCATGTCACTCTTACCAGCTTGGTGTACTAGAAACTAAATCTGTTGAAACAGTATTGGCAATGCAGATCACTAACAGCTACTGACTTCCAGGTGTAACCTGAAATCAGTGAAGAGTAACATGGAAAGCAGGAGACCTCAATTTTAAAACACTGAGGCAGTAGCCCTCAAAAAATCCTGAATTAATTGCATTATTAATAAAAACAGAGTTCTCATCCAGTAGGTAGTAGATCCATATGTCTCCTCGATTAAGTGTGTTTAGGATGCAAAATGTTCATATGTTCAATAGGAGACTGACCATTTTTAATATGACCATTAACCAAGTAAAAGCTGTTAAAATAAGAATAGTCAAATTTGGGGGAAGTATCACATAGGCTTGTAGTGTTTTAACTCTTTTACAAATGTCTGATTTTGCATGTTGTTTCACTCCCACAAGCATGTGTCCCAGAAATGCAAATATTCCTCCGCTTTCACAGATTCTGCAGCTGAGACTGAGCCTGGTAAAACCATCTTTCTGGATACGATGGAAACACAGAACATCCCTGAAAATGAGGGCCATAATTCCAACTTGCAATTGGGACAAAATTTGGAAAACTGAGAAATACTTTGCATTTATGATGTAGCACTTCTGAGAAGGGACCACAAACACAGTCCTGTGTAGATGATGCAAGTAACATTCCTGTAGTTACACATACTGCAACGATCAGCATGCTAAGGGAGTGAGGATCAAGCTTCACCTGAGAAAACTATAATCCTAAAACAAGGCGTAAGACAATAGAGATCCTTGGTCTAAACTCACCGTCAGGTCTCATTCTGTAACAGCACACTACAGGAAGCATAGAAGTGCAAAAATGTGATTGTAGGCACATAGACTATTTATTATCATCATTAATGACAAACAATGGGGCTGAGCGTACTTACAGCAAGTTTGTGAACGGCACCAAGCTGAGTGATACAGCTGACAACCTGGAGGGATGGGATGCTGTCCAGAGAAAAAAATACTGACTTGAGAGGCTGGCCCATGTGAACTTCATGAAGTTCAGGAAGGACAGGTACACAGTTGGACAGTTGGACTAGATGATCTTAGAGGTCTTTTCCAACTGTAATGATTCTGTGATTCTATGATTCTAAGGTCCTGCAACTGGGCCAGAGCAGTCCCAAATCTGTACAGACTGAATGACGAATGGATTGAGACTAGCCCTGCAGAAAAGCACTTACGGGTACTGGTCGATAAAAAATCAGAAGTGAGCTGGCAGTGTGCACTTTCAGACCAGAAAGTCAACCATATTCTGGATTGCACTGAAGGAAGTGGAGGTAGCAGGTCAAGGGAGGTCAATCTCCTCTCTACTTTACTCTCGCAATACTCACCTGCAGTACTGCATGTAGCTCTGGACAAGAGAGACATGGGCCTGTTAGAGAAGGTCCAGAGCGGAGGTACAAGGATGGTCTGAGGGCTGAGAAAGATGGTGTTCTTTAGCCTGGAGAAGAGAAGGAGATCTTATTTTGGCCCTTCAATATACAAAAGGAGCTTTTAAGAAAGATGGAAAAAAACCTCTTTTGGAGCCTATAGTGGCAGGACAACAGGGAATGGTTTTAAACTGAAAGAGGGTAGATGTATGTTGAATACAAGGGTTTTTTCTTTGTTTGCTATGATGATGATGAGGCACTGATGGAGTTTATCCAGATAAGTTGTGTATGCTCTATAAATAGGAGTGATAAAAGTTGAGGTGGAGGGTGCTTGAGCAACCTGATCTACTTTAAGACATCCCTCCCCATTGCAGGGGTGGTGGAACCAGGTGATCTCTAAGGATCACTTCCAGCCTAGACGATTCTATGTTTCTAAGCATGTAAGAGCTTGGACCTGCTGAATGACTTCATTTCAGAACAATGCTACACCTTCAGTGTGGCCAGCAGCAACTTCTTCCACTAATGTGTGATCTCAGTACTTGCTATAGCTGTTTGTTCTCAAGATATTAGCCATTTCTTCATTTATTTCTTGTATTCCGCTATAAGCAATACTAATTACTATTCTTCATTTTATAGGAGAAGGGGGGCTCATGGAAGAGACATAAAGACTTATTCCTCCTTTTTTCCAGACTCTTCTGAAAATATACAGACTATTCTATGCAAAGAGTTTCCAGAATTCTCTTGTGAAGAATCGGCGTAAGAAAGCTCTCTAATGTTAGCAGTGGTCCCTGGACTGCAGAGTCAGAAATGCAGCCTTGTGGTCATCTGTGGGGAACTAGGCTGCAAGCCTAAGACGAACATGCTCAGACATTTCAGTATTTCAGGCTTCCAGTTATAGATAGATTCCAGAAACAAAGGGGGAAACTTCCCCATATATGTACAGCTATCTATTTATATGTATTAAAATTGAACATACATTATGAAACAGAAATGGAAGAGATGCAATCTGTGTACTTTTTCATCTTGTATGATTTTTAGATAAAAGATTGTATTAGACATAAATATGTTAGTAGTCAGATTTTTTAAAGCACTGCCAGACTTCTGCAGTAGAATTATATAAATATACTACAGTGCAAAGCACTAGCTCTGACTGATCATGTGTGATTCCAAGTCACAGTTCTGTAGTACGTAAAAGATGCATGTACAGTATGAGATTATGACTTTTTTTTTTGTGAAATTATCTGTCAGAAACCTATTTCTATATGAGGAAAAAAACCCACATCTCTATGAGATTGTCTTTTGCTTTAAACATCATTCTTCTCCCACATTTGTCTCCCTGCAAATATTAAATTTCATGAGCATATTTCTATCATCTTGATGAAAAAGACAGATGAAAAACAGGGGCAACTTGGATCTTGTAAAGATTTCCATAGAAAGCAAGTTTTATCAAAAAATAAAACATGAGAATATTATCTAGAGGAAGTAATGGATTCTCTGAACTGGTTATGAACCACTTTTACAAAGTTCCCAAACATTTCCATTTTAGGAGAGAACATAGCACAATCAATATTGAAATAACATATGAAGCACTCCGTGATGTTTTTCATATACGCAAATAAGGTCTTTACTTTCACTTTGAAAAGCCTGAACTAAACCTGTGATTCTAAAAGAGAGAACAAGAGAGAGGTGCAGCTACAAAGGCTCAAGTAAGACAGTTTTGCTGCAATTATGACACCAACATTACCCCTGCAGTGGGAAGAACTGTGGTAACACCATCCATTATCCATCACTAGGTTTTTGTACTGGTGGTGATGAAATAACAAAACGAAGCCCAAGGGCAATCATAAGTGCCTTCAGAGCTTTGGGGCAATTGGTTAACAGGTTGAGGGCACAGCTACCTTCTTCCTCTATTCTTCGAGAAGCAGGGAACAATGCTGAAAGGAGCAGGCAGACCCAGCTGATCAATACATGGCTCAGAGGCTGGCGCCACTGGCAGAATTTTGGTTTTCTTGATCATGGAATGGTCTACACAAAACTAGGCCTGCTGGCACGTGGTGAGATGCACCTTTCTCAGCTAGGGGAAGGGATTATTGTGGAGGAGTTGGCAGGACTGACTGACAGAACTTTAAAGTGATTTGAAGGAAATGTGATAGGCTACGGAAACACACACCAAAATTTGAGAAGACTCTTTGCTAGTGAATGCGAAACTTCATACTGCGAGCCTGCAAGTCTGGCATATTTCTTAGACATCTTCATTCCAAACGGAAAGGAAACACAATGAAAGGCTCTTCCATACAGCCTTGTATAAAATACAAAAAGAAATGTCTCTGAAAATAGACCTTTTATTTGTTTATTTATGTCAAATTGAAAAGAATATGAGCAATTTGTCAAGCAAAGGTCATGCAAGCAGTGACACAGAAGTTCTTCAGATCTGCAGTTTGTTGACACATCATCTTGTAGTTTACATTTTGCATCAATTAAAGTTTCAAGGAGTTACATGCAATACATAGATACAGCCTTGTTCATCTGGACTCACAAAATGATCTGCACTTAAGTTCCATACAACTATCTGTGAACCTGAAAAGGGTAAAGGTGAAGCTACGACAACACATCTGGAACCTCCAATACAGGCTAAGTATAAACTGCTCTCAGCACAGTGCTATAGAAGTGTTTTAGGTTGTGAATCAGATCTCTGAAGGGTAGAAGACACAAAAGAGTACCAAGTCATTTTAACTAGTCACTAGGACCATAAGCAAAGTACTAAATTCAGTGATACATGTATCAGATATATATATTCAGTAATATATTATGGTTACATGATTTTAACAGGAACATGGTATCAGATCATTTGTATCAGATGCTGTTAGTTCAGTGGGAAAATACCAATAAGAAAAAAT
Organism: Penelope pileata; assembly: GCA_013396635.1. Lineage (NCBI taxonomy): Eukaryota > Metazoa > Chordata > Aves > Galliformes > Cracidae > Penelope > Penelope pileata. The sequence continues at coordinate 30,424 of WBMW01003506.1, read as the reverse complement.
GAAAGATAAAATAAACTCCATATTTTTGAAAAGAGAATATTGCAATGGTTTAGGAATGATAATCATGGAACATCAAATTAAAGCTCACCATCTATATCCTGTTTAGGCCAACACACATTACTTATTTTTATTTTCATTCTATTTGGCTGCATTATTACTTGTGACCTGATAATAGGAGCAAGAGAAATACCTACAAATAAGATGTCTTTTTTCTTTCTCCTCCATCTTTAAGAAATATCATCATACTCTATTTGCTCACAGTCTATACACGGCTAAAAGTCATGGTGCTAAAGTCACAGAAGCTCCTTCGCCTTCATTAGTGTATAAAAAAAAATAGCATACCCTTTTATATGTTATATGAAAATTCAATAAAAAATAAAAAAAAAAAAAAAAAAAGGTAACGGGAATGTAATGTCCTATGATTTAAAAATCACATATTGTTGCTCCAAAAGTAATGCCTCTTATTTAGTTCCATGGAAACTACTACTGATGCTACTACTCCTTCCTTTCTTTCTTAAAAATGAGAGTGATGTCTCCCTTTTTCCAGTCAATGGGGACTTCAGCTGATAGTCAGGATTTTTCAAATACGATGGAGAGTAGCTTGGCAATCACATCAGCCAGTCCCTCTGTGACCCTGGGATGCATGTCATCCAGCCCCCTGGGCTTGTACACATTCAGCCACGTAAGGGTGATCTTGGACTTGCTCTACTCTTACGGTGGAAGGCATTTTGTTCCCCTGACCCTCACCTAAGGGAATTAGGTGACTTCTTACCTAATGAGAAGCATGGGAAGTCTGACTGCCAGTGAAGATCAAGGCAAAGAACTCATTGAGTACTTCAGCCATCTCTTTGTCTGAGAAAGCCCGTTCTCCCTTCTCATTTATCAAAGGGGGTACACTCTTCTTAGCCTGTCTCTTCTGACCACTGTATCTAAATAAACCCTTCTTGTTATTTTTTACATCTCTTATCCAATTTAGTTCTATCTGCGCCTTGGCTTTCCTGATCAGATCTCTGTATATCTGGACAGCATCCCTATTTTCTTCCCAGGCTGCTCACCCCTGCTTCCACTGCCTATATTTTTCCTTCCTATCCTTCAGTTTGACCAGCAAGTCTTTTCTTAGTGTTATGGCTTCACCTAGCAGATAGCTAAGTCCTACACAGTTATTCGCTCACCCTCCTCCCTCCCCAAATGGGATGGGGGAGAGAATTAAGNGTCTTTTCTTAGTGTTATGGCTTCACCTAGCAGATAGCTAAGTCCTACACAGTTATTCGCTCACCCTCCTCCCTCCCCAAATGGGATGGGGGAGAGAATTAAGAGAAAAATACAGTAGAACTAGTGGGTTGGGATAAACGCTATTTACTAAGATAGTAAAGAAACTAAAAGAAATACCAGTACATATATATATATATACACACATATACATAAAAAGAGATGATGTGCAGAGCAAGGGCTCACCACTGATACCCAGCCAGCCAACAGCCCCTCCCTCGGCTAACTGCCATACTGTAAAAATCACATGACGTCATACGGTATGGAATAGCTCTTTGGTCAGTTTGGGTCAGCTGCCCTGGTCCTGTGCCTTCCCAGTTCCCAGCTTCTTGTGCCCCTCTAACTGCTTCGCTAGTAGAAGAATGCTAGGAGCTGAGGAACAGAATATGTCCTTGGCTCTGTTCAACACTGCTAGGTGTTATCAGTTTTTTTTTCTTCTGGGACCAAAACATAGCTTCATACCAGACACAATGGGAAAAGTAACTTCCGTTAGAAACTAAGACACTTAGTCATGCTGTTTTCATGCCCCCCTCTGCTTGATTTCTGATGCTGGGGGATGCAGAGCTATTTGCTCTCAGAAAAGTGACCTTAAAGAACTCCCAGCTCTGTTCTGTTCCTACACCCCTCAGGATGACAGTTTCCTAGGGGACCTCAACTAGTAATTCCTTAAACAGCCTGAAGTTCTCTCTCCTGAAGTTCAGAGTCCTGACTACACGCTTTGCCAGGCCCATGTTCCTCGAGATCACAAACTTGCCCAGGGCCTGGTCACTATAGCCGAGGCTGACATCTGTCTTAACATCTTTGATGATGTCCTCCACATTGATGACAAAGCTGTGTGCATGTATGTATGTTTCAGAGCACAGTTCTTGACAAATCTAGGCCTACATTCTCTCCAATATGATAAACAAGAAGAGAAGAAAATAGCTGGTATCACAGAAATGTTGCAAAGATCTAAGCTAACAAGTAGGAAGAGATAACACATCCCTTAATTTTTGCTAGGTTTTCATCTTTGTTGTCTTTAGTGAGCATGAACACTTGCTGAGGGGTTCGTACCATATCTATCATCCCAGAGAATGGTATTTCTTCAATCCATTTCTTTCCCAAAGCAGTGTTTCCACATTTTCCTTCTTAAAACTTCTGTATGAACGTACTAATGTCAGTAGAATGAGACCTCACCTAACTTAAATTCAGGCTCTCCACTTTGAAGATTTCAGCTTCAACGGATAATTCAAATTTTGCTTATAACTTTCATAAGTTAGTGAAAATCATTGAAAATTTGTACGTGAAATAAAGTAGAAACAAAAGAAGTCTCAACACTTTCTAGCCATAATGGGTCACAAGGACATTAATAACTTACCTCATTTTCCCTCTGCTGACAGATGCCCTTCTTCATTTTCAGTTCATTTAGTAAGTGTCAGAAGATAGCTACCTTCACTGTTCATCACACATTTTGTCCTTCAATTTAACACTGATAAAATCATTCTACTCCATACTTCAGCCTAACTGGACACTTTTAATAAAATCTAAGTTGTGTTTATCTGATGTCTGCTTTCTTTTTATTTTTATTTTCTTTTTAAGGTATTATTACAGGCATTTTCACTCTACTATAAGAGTTATATCCGAGTTATTGATTCATTGTCAACATATCCAATACCAAGTTGATGGCTGCTGTAAACACTTTCTTCCCTTTCTAACATGCCCAACCTGGAAATAATACAGAATCCACATCATCCTCAAGGCACTTTTGACCTGAACTAGAGTATAATAATGTCTGGGTGGACTACTTACAATACTGAGCTTTCTTTTTTGCTACAGAACTTCTTTTGTAATAAGCATCCTCTGTGACCTGTTCTTGCAGAAAAGAGACATTTTATTGTTGATAGAAGAGAGGACAATTCTGGATCCATTTCTTACTATCTTAATCATTATTGTTAATATGATATGATAAAATTGTACTTTGTCTCCTCTGGTTCCTTTAAAGTTTCAGTAAAGAAAACCTTCTGAAAGTTTGAAACAAAACAAACAAAACCTTAAAATTTGCAGCAGATCCATGAAAAACACTTTATCTGTGATATTCCTGGAATTATCTCAAAAACTTGCAAGATGAGACCATCACCATGACAATAGGCTCAAAAAAGCTGAAGAGGAGGGAGACACGATGGCCCTACTCCGTTCAAAACTCCTGCTGGAGCAGATTTGTTGGCTGCAGAATTTTGACTGCAGACTTGTTGATGGTGAATTTGTTGATGGCAAACCCTGTAAATCTAGCAGGCATAAAAGGATGCCTGAGAGAAGCTTGGGGTAACTTAGGGACTTCAGAACTTCTGAACGAGCACTCTCACAAAATGATGACCACTTGGTTGGCTGGACCAATGCTGGAACCCAGACAGGTGATCTCTTTCTCTGTTTGACTTCCTTCTACTGTCCTCCTCTCTTTCCTTTATTTTTCCCTCTTAAAGCTGTTAAGTAATGCAAAGTTTATTTCAATTTCTTATCAAGTTGCTTTCAAGTGGCTTATCAAGCTACACAACTTATATAGTTTTAACAGCACCAATACTTTGAAGATAATTGTAGCTCAGAAGTTATCGTTGAAATTGACAATTGTGTTTGGACCTCAAGTGTGATCAAATTGAGGGGATTTGTGGGTCTGGTCACCTCTTCATCTCTTCACGTGCAAGATGTGACACAATTTAAAATGAAATTTCTTGAAGGAAGTCCACAGGTGTTTTTGGAACTCAAGAATCATCAAATTAAATCAAGGTCTGCACACATGCTCATTTAGGAAAATATTGTGTTATAGCTGAGCAGGATTATAGCTGAAAACTTGTGGAAACAGATATTTAGACTAAGTGGTGATACTAATTAAGAATGCCAGTGCCACATTTATTCTTTCCTTGCACTCCACTGACAATTAAAAGAAAAACTGAAAATAATTTTCTAGTCTTATGTCCCTCTCTTCTATCACATTTCCTCCTGATCAAGGTATGTGAGAAAAAAATGCAAAAAAGATTCCCAAAGGATACAAAAAGACTGTATTTCTCTAGATTTCTAACAAGCTTTAGGAAGTTCCTCACTATTGTAGAAACTTAGCAATGCCAAGCAACTAATTTACAAATGTCTTCAACATAAATCCTGTGAAGTGCCTAAACATTCTTTGAAGAGTTGACATTAAGCTATCATTGAAAAGGCTACTCAAAAAAAAAGTCTTAATAGGTCTAAAAAAAAGGCAGATTTCACCTATTATTTGCCCATAATTATCTTTTTTATACATATAATTGAGGTATCAGAAATCAAAGATATTTAATTTACTTTACGATTTTGAAACCAAAGAGAACTTTCATATATGCATAACTATTATAATTTTGTGCATTTAAGATTCTTTAAAATATGGGTAATATATGGCTGCACAGACGTGTGCAACCATTTATTATTGCTTACATAATGTAAACTAAAGCCTTTGAAAAGTAATTGGGGAGGAAAGAAATGAGTTGCAGCTGTTTACTTCACTATGGGTCCTAAATTCTCTGTCTTTCTTATATTGAACTAATTAAAAAGATTTTCCTCTTCCTCTTTTTCTTTTCCTCCATTCCCTCTCAGTTCTTTTGGAGTCACAATTATAAAAGTCTGACTTTTTTTTTCTTTTTATTGAACCAGCTTACTGCAGAAGTTCTAAATTAACTTTGGGTCACACACCTATATAAATTAGCATTTCAAAATGTTCAGAATAGGAAAAGTTCAGAAATCGTGTGAAAATTGTAGTAACCATGCCTTCCTTTCAGCAACTATAAATGGGGATTACATAGGAAGGACTGTACTATACATCTAAGATAATCTGTTTTTTTCATTAAATTTCATAGCTCTATATGATTATAAAACATTAACCATTAGGAGAAAAAAATAAATCAGAAATGTGATTTTTTCACTGGATCAGATAGAGATGCCAGGCTTGATTTTTCAAAATTTTCTGTAAGTAATTTTCTGGGGTTGAGGATGAGAAAAGACATATCTTGTCTAAAGAAGAGGTGGATAAATTTATGCTTTTGATGGTTGCATAAGACAGTCAGCAGAATGCATAGCTCTACTCATTTATGATGCCTCAGAAATACTCTCTCAAAATGAAAAGAGGATGCACAGGAGAAGCTTTAGCTCCTCTGTCTAGTAATAATGGATTTTTAAACATTTATTCTTCCTGGTTAAGCTCAATGATTTGCACAGCCGAAAGTTCAAGACATGAGTGAGTTACAAACAACATCAAAAAGCAGTAGTGTTAGAGTCTAGCAGAGAATCATAGAATCACAGAATGGCCTGGGTTGGAAGGGACCCCAAGGATCACCAAGCTCCAATCCTTCTGCCACAGGCAGGACCACCAACCTCCAGATCTGGTACTGGATCAGGTTGCCCAGGACTCCATCCAACCTGGCCTTGAACACCTCCAGGGTCGGGGCATCCACAACCTCTCTGGGTAGCCTGTGCCAGCATCTCTCCACACCNGGATGCCATTGGCCTTCCAAGCTGTAAGAGCACACTGCTGGCTGATGTTCAGTTTTTCATCCACCAGGACCCCCAGGTCCTTCTCTGCAGGGCTACTCTCAAGTATCTCTTCTCCCAGTCTGTGTACATATCTGGGATTACTCCGACCTAAGTGCAACACCTTGCGCTTTGCTGTGTTGAACCTCATTAGGTTCACACGGGCCCATCCCTTGAGTTTGTCGAGAGCGGTGGGGTGCAGGGAAGGCCACACGCTGCCTCCCTCTCCCGGCCCGGCCGGGCCCTGCCCGGTCCGGCCCGCGTCTTCCCCGGCCGTCTCCATGGGGCTGGCAGAGGGGCACCGCAGTGAGTGGCGGAGCCGGGGAGCCGCGGCGCGGGGGAGGGAGGCGGCTCCCCGCGGCCTGTGGGGCCCGGCGGGCCGGGAGCGTTGCAGTGCCGCTGTGAGCGTGCACGGCAGTTGTCACGGCCGAGCCCCCCCGACTTCAGCACGCGGTGCCGGCCCTGTGCGTGACCTCGTGGCCCCGTCCCGCTCCAGCCCGAGGGCTCCTCCCGGAGCCGTGCCTCCGTTTGAGTGGCCTGGGTTGCGGGGTGCTCCAGGAGCAGCAGAGCCGCTGCTACCGCGATATCTCCACGGGCAGCGTGTAACAGGAGAGTGCTGTCACAAAGGAGAAGACACAGAAGGGAAGCCGGGGAGCGAGGACGAGAAAATATTGCTGCTAGCTCGCCTTGGACACCTGATGCAGATGCTGCTTCTGTGATCAATAGAAAGGAGGAAAATATCTTGACACTTTCCAGGGAACTGGAGGCTTTTTACTCTGTAGCAATCAATAAACAAATGTGAAGCATGAGGATTAGCTCTGCTCTTCAGGCTGCTGTTGACCTCACAGCAGGAGCTGCAGGTGGGACAGCATGCGTGGTGACCAGCCAGCCCTTCTGCACAGCAAAGGTGAAGATGCAGACTTTCTGTGACATGTACAGAGGAATTGTTGACTGTTTTATGAAAACCTACAGACAAGTGGGGTTTTGAGGCTTCTACAAGGGGACCACACCTGCCTATGTCACGGAGAATTCCATTCTATTCATGTGCTGTGGGTTTTGCCAACAAATTGTGAAGAAAATTGTTGGAGTAGACAGGGAAACAAATCTCAGTGACCTGCAGAATGCTGCTGCGAGCTCCTTTGTCTCTGCCTTTGCCACGCTTGTCCTGTGCTCCACAGAGCTGGTGAAGTGCTGGCTGCAGGCCATGCATGAAATGCAATTGTCAGGAAAGATAATGCACAATACAATTTGGTCAGTAATGAAGAGTGTTATTCGAAAGGATGGTCCTCTTGGGTTGTACTGTGGTCTGTCAAGCACTTTGCTGTGGGAGGTCCCAGGCTATTTCTTCTTTGGTGGGTATGAGCTAAGCCAGACGTTCTTTGCCTCCAGGTAATCAAAAGATGAATTAGGTCCCATTCCTTTGCTGCTGAGCAGAGGTTTCAGAGGCAGCTGTCTGTGAATTGCTGTATCTCCTGTGGACTGTGTCAAATCTAGAATTCTGGTTCTTTCAGTGGCTGGAAAACAGACGGGCTTTATGGAGACGTTTGCAACTGCTGTGAGTACTGAAGGTGTACTTGCTTTGTATTCTGGATGAAAGCCAGCCGTGATCCCTGCATTGCTAGCGAATGAGACACTGTTCCTTGCATATGAGTACAGCTGGAAGCTCATGATACAGATCAATTTTTACTGATACCTTCGAGCAAATGGAACAACCTTTTACATATATGATCAAAGCCTGTAGAGCGCATTGTGGTCTGAGCAATACCGGATCACTGACCTAATCTTAGGAATTTAATTCCATTTCAGGATTTGTGATCTTTTAAATTCAAGCGATTTTTATAGAGATGCTTCTTGAATTGGACTGGCAGGACTGTCTCCATCTTGCAAATTCTGCACTGTGTGCACTGTATGTCATGGATGCCTTTTTCTGCCTGTAGTGGTGCTAAGACATGTTGGTTTCAATGTTACCCACAGAACAGCTGTGATTTGTTCAAGGCAAAGCACTGCTTTAAAGTCTGTGCTGTGGTTGTTAGGTTTCTCGTTTGTTGCTGGCAAATATTTGACTCCAGGTAATTTCACTCCTGTCTTATCTTCCTGAGCATGGCTTATACCTGTCCTGTTCTAGTCCTCTTCTGCCCTGTGACTCTCTGAGATGGTTGCAGCTGATGTCTGACTTGCATACTCTGGTACACTGGTGGCCTTACAAAGTGTTCACCCCTTACTTTCCCATGACCTAGAACTGAGGTATGGTTGCATTTGAGATAAAAGATGAAGTTACTGGGAATATAAGGAGTCAGTGCAGCAGTTGTAGCAGTTGTTCTCTAAATCCTTCCAGGAAGTGCTGAAGTATGCTAACTATCCCTGAATTCAACACTTTTAGCATAAGAGGGCTGCTGGAAATAGCTACTGGTTCAAAGCATAGAGCTGTAATGTGTAGGCTCATGATTAGGTCACCTTGCCAGGGATGAGTCTGTGTCCTTGAAGAATGGGAAGCTGAAGAAAGCCGGAACTGAGTTCTTGAAGACAACTGACACCATGGCCTCCAGCTTACTTGGGCTGGAGCCCTGCTGTGTCTGCCACTTGCTGCATATTTTCAGCTGAATGGAAAAAGCTCCTGAGGTTGAGCTGTTCATATCACCTCAGATCTGCTTGTTGCTGGCACTTGTTTAAACATGCAGCTTAAGGCCTGTTAGTGTTGCATCCTTTTGGGTAACAGCATCTCTTTTTCTAGATGCCACCTTCACCTTTACCTCGTAAGATGCAGAGGTACCTCATTGTCATGCAGAGCCTAATTAGAAAAGGCATCCCTAGCAAAAGGCATCCAAAATGCTGGCATAAAAAGGCCATTGCTGTGTGAAATTACTTTTCTTGACACAAGCAGATCTCTTAAGTATGGAACTGGTGACACCGAAAACTAGCAGATAGCTATGGAGGGATTTATGCATTCTGTACCTATATTGCTTTTCCTTGGTAATATTGCAATTTAATTATCTGTTTAGTGTGAACACTGAATTTGAACTATAATTAGGAAAAGTTAGTTAGGCCCTGTAAATTTTCCAAAGAGAGACTGTCTTCCTGACAGAGTTCAAAGAGAAAACATACCCCATTGCAGAGTTTACTTTTGAATAGCCAGGAGAAAGCCTGGTTGGACTCATCCACTGCTGTTTTTGAGTCATCCTCAGTCTCTATGAAAAATACTATGGGAGAAATTGTTCAGCGTGGATGGGTACAATGTTTGCAATTCACTTTAAGTAGAGATTATTCCCACTACAGAAAAGAGCGTGGTTTTAAACCAAAAAATTAAATCATTGCACACACTCAGCAATTTTAAGGGTGCGCTTTGGAAAAAATTGCTTTTTGTGTTTCATGCATTTCTATTGTATTCTCAAGGGCAGGCTTCCTGCTGAGGCTTTGAGAGCTTAACCATCTCAGGGGGTTCTCTACTGTTGTTTGGAAGAAAAAAGAACACAGCAGCGTTTCTAAACAGAAAACAGATAAATGAGAATTATTTAGCACTGTGACTGGTTTAAAAACTAAAAACCAGCACATGTTCAGTGTTTTCACAAAAATACTAACAGTTTTCATCTTTGACTTACTGCAAGAATATTTTGTGTTGAAAGCTTTTCATCTAGCCCTGGAGGCATGCAAGAGATATAAAGGAGCTAATGGTTTGTTCAGTAGAAGTGTATTAATGGGCACACATTCTGATCTCTGCTCTCTGGTGACAGTGACAGGACTGAGGGAATGGCATGAAGATGCGTCAGGCTGAATGTTAGGAAAAGACTCTTCACCAGAGGGTGGTGGGCATGGTACAGGCTCCCCAAGGCAGCAGTCACAGCCCCACGCTGCCCGAGTTCAAGGAACATTTGCACAACCCTCAGAGACATCAGGTTTAAATTTTGAGTGGTCCTCTGTGATGCCAGGAGTTGGACTCTGATCCTTGTGAGTACCTTCTTCCTCAGGATATTTTCAATTCTGTTATTCTATGAAAGCCACATGCAAGATTGAGGATGGACGCAAGCAATATGAGAGAGATGGTTTTTCTGGGAAAATGTGTGCATTGCTTTGCACTAAAGCAGCTGAAAGATGGAGCTTACTGTAAATGTTCATGCTTATTTGAAGAATATACTACAAAAAGTGCTTAGCAATGACACATTACAAGGTTATATTAAATGAGATTCTGAGAAATTTAGCATAAACCCAAATTCTTACTGGAGCGGTGAAATGAGAAACAAGTTCACAAAGGAAGCCTGCAAATTACTTTTAAAGGGATTACAGTATTTGTGTTCAGATATGAATTTTAACCATTAAATACTTTCTTGCATACTAGATTTCAAATATGGCTCTCTTAGTTAAAGAACTTCTTGATGCTTTTCGTAATAGGTGAAGTGTACAACCCTCCTCCCCATCCTGTTGAACTGTTATTTTTTAAATTAAGTTAATTTTTTGAGCTTACATCTAGATTTTAAAGAATAGTATCAAGTGGATCCTTGTGTTTTCACTATACTGTGATTGTACAAGAAGCAGAAGTCAAAATTCATGTTTCTATAGTGATGTTTCAAAATGATTTCTCTTAGGAGCAGTAACTTGGATTACATCATAAGAGGAGAATAAAAGAAAGAAAAAAGGCTGAGCTGGCCTGTCAGCCTAATCCTATTGAACTCTAAAACCTAATTACCTATGGCTAAATCTGTTGAACAGAACAAGAAGGAGCAAAGGGTTTCAAAAGAGTATTTTTGCAAAGACAAACTATAAAGAGACAACCCCTAATTTTAATTCTCCTTATCCAGAAGGACTATGTGAATCGCACATTTGCACTTATAACTGAGAAGAGAAGATGAATTCTAGGATAACTGTTGCACTATCTTATAAAGTACAAGGGGTGTGTTACACTTCTGAAACCTGGGGCTGAATTATTCATTTGGAATTCTGTGATTTTTTCATATTAATTAATTAACATAATTACAAAGGCAGAGCCTGGGAAAACAGAAGTTGTTGCATCATGTCATATTGATGATACATCTTATCTGGTATCATATGTCTGTCAGTAGACAGTGTTTTGGATGTGACTGAACAAAGTGCAGGGCACTTATGGGATTACTGGCTACCGCTACAGAAATACCGCAGCTCTAGAGGAAGTTATTGCCCTGGAGTAAAACCGTTCTGATGTTTTCTGATCTCCCTTACCCCTTCAAGCTAAGGCAACTTCTGATGTTTTCATCTTTAAAAGGATTTGCAGTTCTTGGTTTTGATCCCAATAAGCCCTTAGCCAAAGCGATCACTTGCGTTAATGAATTAGTTCCATAAGTTCATTTCATACTTATGTAAGAAAATAATTTATTTTACCTGTTTTAAAGGCATATACTTTCACTGTATACTCCCTTCCTGACTTGTAATGATGTTTGACAGAAACTGCCAATTTAATTGCCTGACTGAATACCAGACTAAGGTCATATGGGAGAGACTTTATCTTCCTCACCCATGATCCCTTCTTCTATTTCTATATACACTTCAGGGATACACTGCCAAAAAAATTATGCACATTGAGGATTGCCCACTAGTCATCCTTGGACATATGTGCATACATTTTCTTCCATCTTCAATGAGTCAAATGAATGCTCACAATTCCTACAGTTTAAAGTTGTGGAAAAAATCCCTCAGCAGAGGGTCAAGACACTTAAAAGTGCTACCAATGATGTCGTGTTTGATTTGTTTTCCAACTTGTCTCATGTTTATTTAACAGGAGAAAGCCTGGTCCCTGTGGAAGAATGGCAAGAATCTCCTTCCTGGATAACTTGTTCAGGTAAGAAGAATTTGCAGAGGTTTTAATGCAAGACAAAAATGGGAATCAAATGATAAACTTGGATCTCACAACTTGTTCAGAACTTGGAGACTTCAGGGAAAACTTCTGAAGCAGCCACAATTTGCTGCAAATTTTGCTGAAAACCACAGAACAGTAAAAAGAAGAGCTGATGGCTATAGGTTGCGTATAGCTGCTTATGCATACCTTTCTTGAGAACTTAGATTTTTTACTTTATTTAAAATTGTATTGCAGTAATTCAAAATGTTGTTAAAATGTAGCTGTATATTTTTATTTTTGATTAAAGTCTCACACTATGAGGTGAGTGAAGTTCTGTGTCATAACAGGATATAGTATAGGAAAAGTGACTTGAAAGTTCCCTGTGGTTTGACATCCCACCACAAATGCAAAAAGAGAAATTGGAATTCTTTCTTCTTACGTTAGTAGCCTTGCTGCATGGCTTTATGAAGCACTACTAACATAAATCCATGTTTGTGCTGTCAAAAAATAGGCTATGTACCCTGTTGTCTTGTCAAGGATGAGGTTCTATGTTTTTGAGTAAAAGGAAGATGGAAGTGAAAAGTTTGAGCTTTACTTTTCTTTCTGTTTTTGCCCTTTAAGTCAGAATCAAAGCAGACAGACTTCCCAGGAGTAGTCTTTCTTCTACTGACATATGGTGATTGACATAGTACTTCAGTAATGTGCACATGAGGTTCAATTCTGTACTTATCTCAGTGGGGTATGTTAATTGCTTTTTTCTTTTCTTGTAAAACCCAGAGTTTTCAAAACATTTTTTATTTCTACCAAACAGCTGAAAGAGGTTATTTTCTTTTAGCTTTGTTATGGCAAATATCCTTAAGCAGTGACTAAGTAGGAAGATCAGAGGTTTAGCACTTAAAAGCAAGACATTACTAAAGTCAAAGTAAAATAGTCTAAATCACTTTGGGACAGAATTGGAATTTAGTTATCCAATATAAGAACAACATATGAAATTAAACTATCTGTATTTTGAAGATTGTAAAGTTTGAGGCAGAGGGAGTTGGGTCATGTAAATTAACGTTACTTCTTTGTAGTGCTTGCATCTGAAAAGATGGGAAGTGATTTCACAGAATTTAATCAAATTCTTCTTCCCTTTACTCTGAAGAGCTATGTTAAGTAGAAAAAGAAGGTATTTCTAAAAGCTGATACTACTGATCCGGTCAAATGAGTTGTTATTTCTACAACTTTTTAAAGTTTTTTACAAGTCTTTAAAATGCAAAGTGTTGAATATTGTGAGTTGTTTAAATCAATCTAATATTGCTTATTAATTTCAGTTATTTTATTGGAGCCTAAAATCTTGTCTATCAAAATGATCTTAACATTTATTTTCAAAACAGGAATTTACTTTTATCTAGCATGCTGCTAATTCTTACAGACATAAATCTTAGAAACTATTAAATGAAGATGCAATGCAGAAAATTGTTATACCTTTTATAAGAATTTTTGAAAACATACCATTGTACATTAAAAACATCATAAATACTTTCATTTTGGTTTGAGGAGAAGTGAAAGAGGAAAAATCTACCAAAATTTTTCAATGAACTGGCATATGACATATTTGTAAAACAAGAAAAATAAATGTTGCATCCTAATGACTGCATGAAAAATGCAATAGAAAGTTTGATCATGGCTGTTTATTTTCCTAAAGAAAAAAACAATCATCACTCACACTGGCTTTTCTTTTCTGCTTGTTCTGTGTGTTTTCTTTTTAGAGCAAGGTACATATTGGAGATCGCCTGCAATCTTGTTAACACGCTACATTTCTGTTCCACATTTACTTACTTTTGTAACATTCATAACATGTCTTGATCAGAGCTGTGCAAGCCATACTAAATTTTATATCCAGAAGAGCACAAGACCCTTCTTGAACTATTTATCATCCAGGAATTTCTTTCGAACCTGTTTATGAATGCCTTTCAGATATTGCACATTTAGAATGAAAATATCTATTTATGCATCTAAATAGATTAATCAATAAATAGATTTTATAAAGAGAATAATTTTCTTAAAAGCCACCTGGGGATATAGCATCAGAGTTGCATGTGAAATCCATATCAGCTAACTCCCAGCCTGCTATGCTAAATGTAAGACATATCTGTAGAAGAAAAAACCTTGCTGAGAAATGTTAACTCTATTATACATCTTGCAACTGACTTAAATTGAGATTATATTATCAGAGGTTGGAAGGAAATGCATGTATTCTTGTGTGATAAAACAATGCAACTATCAGGAGCAATCAAATTTAAAAAGTAAAATCAGTAGTTCAAACCCGGGAACCAATCCAGATAACATTAAAAAAATCAAGAAAGAAAAGTATCCTTTAATAAATAGTACCCATATAAACAATGCCCCAGATATGTGAGCAGAAAACTAATAAGAAATCATAGATTTGCTTGTGTGGCAAAGATCCAGCAATGTTTGCAGGTTTGTTTCTTGTGCATATGAAGAAAGCAGGTATCAAACTTAAGAAAGTACAGAAAAATGTTCATGCTCTCGAAGTACTGGTCCATCAAGGCTCTTAGCCTGTATTTGAAAGTGGCCAGTAGAAGACTGCTCTGGAAAACTGAGCAGTAACAGTTTCTCAGAAAACCTGCTCACCCTCCAACAGTGTAAATTTCAGAAACGTTTCAAACATGAAAATAAAGCAGCACTGAATTTTTTGTTCTTGCCCTAAGAACAGACCTACACCATCTATATGTGCAGTATGCAGCTACTATTTATATTTGTGGCATTTTTGACTAAACTTCATGTGAATAGCATTGTATGTGAATAACAGGGTCTGTTGACATTTTCTCCACTAACAATAAAAGTGCTTTAAAACCTAGATTAAAAAAAAAGAACTAAGGACTGGCAGAAAGGCAAGCTCTGATCATAATGACTAGCACAAACTTGACCAACATATCTGCTGCCAAGGACATGTGGCAAGAGAAAACGGAGAGAAAGGTCTCTTTTTTCTTCAGAAAGCTCAGAAATATTGCTAGACAGTCAGTTGCTCGTTATACACATACAATCACAGAATCACAGAATCACAGAATTGCAGGGGTTGGAAGGGACCTCGAGAGATCATCGAGTCCAACCTCCCTGCCAGAGCAGGTTCCCTACAGCAGGTTGCACAGGTAGGTGTCCAGGCGGGTCTTGAAGATCTCCAGGGAAGGAGACTCCACAACCTCCCTGGGCAGCCTGTTCCAGTGCTCTGTCACNTCGACCTGCTGGCAATACTCTTTTTAATGCACCCTAGGATCCCATTGGCCTTCTTAGCCGCTAGGGCACAATGCTGGCTCATGGCCAACCTGTCGTCTACCAGGACCCCCAGATCTCTCTCTGTAGAGCTCCTCTCCAGCAGGTCATCCCCCAGCCTGTACTGGTGCATGCGGTTATTCCTCCCCAGGTGCAAGACTCTACACTTGCTTTTGTTGAACCTCATGAGGTTCCTCTCTGCCCAACTCTCCAGCCTGTCCAGGTCTTGCTGGATGGCAGCACAGCCTTCTGGCGTGTCAGCCACTCCCCCCAGCTTCGTGTCATCAGCAAACTTGCTGAGGGTGGACACTATCCCCTCATCAAGGTCGTTGATGAAGATATTGAACAAGACCGGACCCAGCACCGAATACAATGCCGTATTAAATTTAGCACTTTTAAAATGTGCAGTTCATCGCATTCCATGTGTGATGCATTTGCAACACGAGATTTCAACTAAGTTACTCCTTCTTTTCTACTCTGTGGTGTTTGATGGCCTGCCAGGGAGAATAAATTTTTTGTTGAGAAGGTCTTTCTTAAAAGATTAAAAAATGTGTATCTGTTCTTCATTGTTTTCTGCATTCATATATATTTTTCTTAATTTGCAGTCAATCTGCATAACATTTCCTGATTTTCAAATATTTAGCATAGGAATAAATAATTATTTCTGCAAACATAATAAACTGTCAAGTATTTTGCTACACTGTACTAGTAGAGTTGCACCTCACCGAGAAGCAGAATGGAAAGTCTCTATTTGTAGAAGAATTTCATCGTAAGGATCGCTAGTGATACTGAGTATGATCAGCTTTGATACTGACATTTTTAACTCTCAAATGTTTTGATTTTATTCTCAGAATAACTAAAGGCTAGAGCAGTTAGCTAGAAAAAAAAAAAAAGAAAACTTACAACAGTTGTCCCCCACACCAAAATAAATAATTCCTATTTACTGTATTTAATGTTAACCTCTCTAACTCCTAGGTCTGTGCTGGCTCATTGGGAAGAAAGATTGCCAGGAAATGAGGTGATCACAGAAAAAAGAGTTCTGAGAGCCAGGATACTTTTACCATTGTGATAGCTATCTCCATATGTGAATTTATAGAAAGACATTTATATGCTTCCTCTTGACATAGTATCTTTCAGAATTGGTAGAATGTTCAGTTCTACACAAGATTCAGTCCATATTTCAGTGACACAGAGCCCTGATTCTAAACTCACTTGTGCAGATTTCATTTGGAAATCACTCCACAAAGGTGTACCGTGGTATTCCCCTGGTATGAATCTAGGATCATGTAAGAGTGAATGTCCAGATGGGGTGTGATGATTACAGCAAAATACATCATGCCTGAATGGTTGTAGAGAAGCATGTTGAGATGCTGAGATGACACTACAAAATTTCGTTCTTTCTTCGATGGGGAGCTAGGTGCCAGGCTCTCTAAATTTTCAACAAATTACTACGCTTTCAGTCAGAAAGGCTCAGTGAAGTATGGGAATAGTGGTAAGGCACAGCAGGATGAGTAAATGAAGTCAGAAGCAGAGAAAATGCAACACCCATTGACACTTAACTCACGATGATATTACTGCTATTGTGCTAACATCAACATTCATTAAAAGCATCAAACAACAAGCCCTTCTTCAAGTGGCAGGCCATCACACTATTTTATGGTTTGCTGTAATTTCATTTTGCAACATAAAAGGCTCTGAAGCCTCCAAATGTGAATACAACTGACTGAATCTGATAACACAGATGAAAAACCCTTATCCAGCATCTGCAAGGGAGGTGTTGCTATTGAATTCACTTCTTAAAGCTCATTTGCAAGGAACAGTGACAGAAGGCAAGTAAAAATGCTGTCCAAAAACTAATTTAAAAATAATATATGATTATTGAAAATATAATATTAAAAATAATGTATGACTAATGTATGAAAAATGTAAGAAAAATTATGTGCAGGTAATTTCAGCAATGGCAGAACTGAATTTATATGAAGCTTCAGTACTGTCAGTAAGAAAGCATTAGCTGAAGACAGCAAACTGGTAATGAACGGGACAAAAGTCATGCTCTTAAAGTCCACAATAGTGTTAGAAGTCTGAAGCTAAACTGATAATTTATTGTAGATCTTAGGTAAAGTTGCCACTGAATGTAAATCATGAGAAGACATATTAGCAGAGGTAAGGAAAAAAAAATCAAACACCTCCTTAGCAGCTTGTTGAATAGAACAGTTGTATAGGCGGTTGCACATCAACCTTGCAGAATGACCACAAAAAAAAGAAGCTGTTGTAGCCAGACCTGTGAAAATGGTACCAACTGCAATTCAGCAGTCTCATAGCAAAGCAGCAGGAAAGAAATTTAGCCTTGGCCTGTGATGTTAATTTTCATAAAAGCAGGGGAAAATAAAAATCATCAGTCCCTCACCTGCAATCCCTACACCATTTCTAGCCAAATCTAAAATCTTTTAATCTGATTACCCTTACATGTTGATTGCTGCCGTTTTGGGGTAGACCTTGATAGTCAATACCTGAAAAAGACAGAACTTATATAGATTAATTTTTAAGTTCTGCTGCTTGTGTGTGCATACAGGCCAGGTTTCAATACCTGAAGAAAATTATATGATTCCATTGTTCTATAAAGTAATTTTGTTTAGGTACTAATTCTGGTGCACCTGAGGGTATCTTGCTTCATTCTCTAGATTTCCACCACAAAAATATATAAAATAGAAAAAAATTCTAAAAGCCAGACATCAACAAGTGGGTTAAGATTTGAGAGTAGAGAATTGCCTGCGTAGCATTTGTAGTTGCTTCAGTAGTGGAAAAATAGTAAATGACACATACCCAGGAGATATTTAGTGTCTGTGTCAACCCCCTACTGGAAGGTAAACTGTAAAGTTCTGTCCTTCTGTTAATGTTCAGCATACAGTCAAGGATAACATATATATTGCATGTGGATACTCTTCTCATATTCTAGGCAAAGCATTATTATACGGACAAAGTTATGCTAAATCAAAGGAGAAGTGTCCTATGGGAGTCTTTTATGCAACAAAATTAGAGACCTGGAAAGTCTGGAGAACACCTAACAAAGACATTATGTATTCTAGTCATTTGAAAACAATGCAACACGTACATCCCCAAAGGCAGTCTGTCAATATAGAATAGAAAGCAGTGAGATCTGAACTGAGTTTTCCATTTTAATCAACGCCATTCGGGATCATATATGCCATTTCTCCAAGTGTTCTTCTGCCTTATCAGTTGAATACTTAATGCAATACTTAATCCTCAAATAGACAAAAATAACTACGTCTTACAGGCAAGGCATAAGCATAGAAATTAAAGACATTAAAGACATGAATATTAAATATAAACATAACTAAAGCTGAAGAATGTAGTTGAAGAAAACATTTTTTCTCTTAAATTCATTTATTCACCAGAGCTTTATTAAGTGTTTCAGAGAGTGCCTCACATTATACTCAGCCTCAAGACTTCATCTTTTAACACCTTTTCATGCGCCACATGACATAAATCCTTATAAAAATGAACAGGTATGTGTTACATGAATGTGATATCACAAGGTTGCTGTGTGATTTAGAACATTTCGACAAGATGTATTAAAGGAATCTGCTATGCACTTCTGATTGAAGGAAAGAGCTAAGGCAAACAGACTATCTTACACAGGATATTTGTTTAGAACTAAACTAGCCAGAACATCTTCAGATAGTTGTTTTAATTAAAATAATCCTTCAGATATAGAGAAAACCCCAGAAATTATTAAGAAAAGTACAGAATCGCAGAGTGATTATGATGTGACAGATGCTGCAGTACTTTCATCGTCTCTGTGGCCCTTCACTGGACTCTCTGCAGTAAGTCCATGCCTCTCTTGTAAAGACAAGCAAAGAATTGGACCCAGCACTTCAAGTATATCTCACCAGTGATGAGAAGAGGGGAAGGATCACCTCCCTTGACTTGCTTGGAATTATTAGATAATAATTTTGTTATTGTGGACAATACTGTGATGAGATTGTAGTTTCGGAGATACTCCTTGTTTTTTTTTTTTGAGTATGTGTGACATGATATGTCTTCTAGTCTTGCGTAACCTCTTGTAATCCCCATGAACATTCAAAGATAATTGAGAGTGGCCTCACAGTGACGTCAAGCAGCTTCCTCAACGCTCATGAGTACAATATGTTAGCTCTGACAGACTTGTGTATCTCCAGTTTAAGTGTTTCGTAATTTAATCCTCTCCCATAGCTTCAACTGCAGATAGACTTTCTTAACACTGTACACTTGTGATCAGGTCATTAAAATTACAAGTAGAAGTAAAACCTGGAATAATTCTAGAATATTTCAAATCTTCCAAAAAATAACTTTGTGGGGGGAAAGGTTGTCAAAAACAGATGAACTGTCAATTTGATGGAGAAAATTATGCAAAATATCATTTTTGCACTATTCAGCTAACACTAGAGGATTACTCCACCACTGGTGGATTAAAAATGTCTTTCAGAAACAAGAAATCTTATGAATAGGATTAAAAAGTCTTTCAGTATTACTCTTTCCCTGAAGTCTATGACAATCTCAGAGCTAACATCAATGAGTTTGGACAACAAATAAAACTTCAGAAATATTTTTGCTTCTTATCATATTTTTTTGATTTTTGCATATCCTAAAACCAATAAATGAGGTAATCTCAAAATTGGGCATTTTCTTCTTCTCTTCTTTTTACTCATTAAAAAATTGATAATTAAAAAATAACCATGTTTGTAAAGAGAGAAATACAGTTCACATTAACTTCACTCCAGTGCCAATGCAACACTAATCGGTTAAGCCAACAGACTGAGAAATGAAATTGAGACTTCTTCCAAAAATGTGATTTTTGTCTAAACCAAGGCAAAGTATTAGGAGAATGCTAGTCTCATGAGGGCCACAATTTTTTATTTCTTAATGTTAATCTGATTACATGATATTAACATAGTTTTCCCAAAGTCACTAATCCCTCATAGGATTACCTACTTGGTAACAAACTAATGAATTCTTCTTTTGTGGTCCTATTGTTACTTCCTTATTTTTTGCAGGACAGCAGGGTCTCTGTCATCCTCTGTGAATCAATTGTTACTTTCAATGCTCACAGTCAGATTCCCAAGTTTGCCACTGCATATTCCTGTATTTTTTCAAATATGACGATGTGAGAGTATGTGTAAATGTAGTGGAAGCAAACTGAATTATAAGTGCAAGGGTGAAGTGCAAGTGTTCAGTGAGTGCAGTTCTTCTCCTTTTGAAGGCATGTGAGACAGGCATTTCTAAATGGATCTGCTGAGTTTTTGTCCTGGTCCCCTGATTTCCTCCTTAGCAGGGAGAAGAGCAGCAGCATTTGTTAGGGAAAGGATGTGCACAACCTAGCAATAACCAATCTGCTTCAAAAACCTGGTATGCTGAAGATTGTCTGCCTCTCTATTGGAAGAACGTTTCTTACTTTTTAGGGTAACAGAAATTTCAGAGGTACCATATAAAAACACTGCACAGACATGGATTTAAGATCCAACTGCTGAAGCTCAGTGATGTGTGGATGGCCATCACTCTTCAGTACTCATCTTCACTGAGAAAACAAGACCAAAATGACTCAGATGAACAGAAACACTGGACAATATCTTCCTACAATGTTTCACACATTGGTTTGGTACTAACTGGTCGGGAATGCAGATTCGTGTCGAATAGTCTGCTCTCTCTCTGTATCCATTCTGAACACCTCATTGTCTCATCAAAAATATTATTTAGCATCATGTTTCATGTGATGGCATTCAGCAATTAAAGTCAATAATATACAAATCATGCTTCACTGACAGCTCTCTCTTTATTTTGTTTCAGATAAGAAACAATATGCTAGTAAGTATCACTTCTATCAGTGCTGTGCCTGTATAAATGAAGATGTCAACAGATACAAACATCATGGTTTTTAACTTTGTCCCAGATGGTTTTGAGATAATCAGTTATATCTAACTGATAAATTCTTCTGCTTTTCTTCTAGCAGGTTGAATTTTTAGGTTAGCTTTTGTGATAAAAATCCTTTTTTTTCCCCCAAACCTTAACTTTTTAGTCCTTCAGCCTTTTCATTTATGGCTTTTGGACTGAATTACAATCTCCCTTTTAGGTATCCTGATCAGCATCATGCGTAACATCAATGGTAGACATGCATGAAATTCAGCTCTACCAATTTTCTTCTATGCAAATGAAACACTCTTGGTATCAGAATTTTCAGAGGTAAATGTTCAAGCACTATTAAATCATTATAATTCCATCACAGTAAGTGTAGCTGCAGTGATTTACAGTGGTTGAGGGTCTGCGTATAAATAAAGGAAAGTTATTCCTTATGTTATGTTGATAGAAATTTAGTATCTCCTTTGAAATAAGAAATTTATCAGAGTTTAAAATACATGTTTTCATTTATGATTGAGTCCCTTAAATTACCCTATCAGTGATCAGTGTTCTCTTGCATCTTCTGGGAACGGAAAGAGTGGATCAAGAGCTCTCTCTCAAATTTGACTTGTTCTATTTTAAATAGAATAATTAAATATTCATTAGCTTGGGCTGAGAGCAGTTAACTTTGGTAGAAGAGGTCATATCTGTGTATATTTTGTTATTGACAAAAAGTACCAGCAGAATAAGGAGATCGTTATCTGTGGAAGAGCCAAAAAGTTGCCAGTGCATTCACTAAATTCAGACAATAAAGAAGGGAGTTAACTTCCAGTCTCCATGATCTCCAAGGAAATAACCAGTAGATACTTACACAACTGAGAAAAACAACCAGCTCCACCAGTGCGAACAGAGTCACGTGAGAAAGGAAGTGGTCCCTGATAATTAATTGTGGGAAATACAACAGTAGACTTGAGAACAGAATGCCCACACAAGAAATAAAATTCAAAAAATCAAACTGAAATTCCAAACTCAGAAGATATGTGAGTTTATATTCATCCTTACATGGAATAACACTTTAGGACATGCAGGGTGTTTCTGCATGATATTTCCACAGAGATAATTCTTTGTTTCTGAGATTACAGAATTGCTGTGTTCAAGTCACCCTTTTAAAACTGAGAAATTAAAGTTTTGATACCTGTAAAGCAGCAATGTTGGACTGAATTATGGATGAGATCATCACTTTCTTTCTGGTGTATCATGGTCTTTATGATCCCTTGAACTGTGTTTTTTCAATTTAGAAATAGATTTATTTGAGACTATGAGCAAGAGACAAAATGGAAGAAGACATCTGTGAAAAACATTCCAGACAGAAATTCCTCTGTAACACAATCCCTCTGCTGTGACAAATTGCCTATGCTTATGCAAGCAGACCATAGGTATTGCAAACACAGAGATGCACAGAAAAGCATTGTTTTTGTATCACAGAACTGTTTCCTTAGACTCTTCCTATTAGTTTATTGGCTTCAATTTCTATATGACCAGTGGCAAAACACTATCTGTAAAGAGGACCAGTGCCTGATGTTTGATGGCTTTATCAGAATATCAAAAGCTGGATTTAGCTTCTGATATAGCAAAACCAGTACAAGACTTTTTTAAGTATTGCTCCTGAAACAAATAATGTGAGTGTTTACATCATTGCTTATCCCTTTCCCCAACTTTTTTAAGCAGAAACTGAGGTCTAATTGCTCGCTGAACTCAAGTGATATTTCTATGCTATCAAATGAAAGAACAGAGTTAATTCCATAAGTTTTTAACTTGTATTGCTTAGAGTTATCTAAAAAAAAATCTAGGTTGAACTCTGAATCCTAACTCTGCCCAGACAAATATCTTCCTTTTCCCCTTCTTTAATGTTCACACAGAAGTCTTGCAAGGAATTTCCAGGAGACTAGGATGCAGAGTAATGTGTGTGGGGATGCAAATCTTTCATCTCAAAGGTACATAGGTGCTTCCAGGAAAAATACACACTGTGTCTGGCTACTCCTCTCATGTAAGTAAAGATTGAAGGCATTACCAGCTATCAGCTATTAAAAGCAGTCTCAGAGGTACTGTGTTTTCTTGGTAAGCATACTGAAAGCAAGCATTTCTTACTATTTTTTTTATGTCATTCTTTCATCAAAATGAGCCTTTAGTATGATACTTCTGAAAAATTTATGTTTTGGTCTTCAACTCCTAAATAGCATTTTTCTAGGATCTGTATTATCTCTCTGGCCACACAGGCTAAAGACATAATTTATACTATCTGGCTATCAGCAAGCTAGAGCTTACTGAAACCTGCACAATCTGCACATTTCAAATAAACAAGTGAACAATCTGTACTGTAATCTTATTGGTTGAGTGTTGTGGAAGAATAGGAAATCTATCTCTGCAATCACCATCTTCATGGATCCAGTTCTGGGCTCCCCACTTCAAGAAGGATTTTCTAGAGAGAGTCCAGTGGACGGCTGCAAAGATGATTGGGGGCCTGGAATATCTCCCTTATGAGGAAAGGCTGAGAAACCTGGGACTGTTCTGCCTGGAGGAGAGAAGACTGGGGGGGGGATCTTATCAATGTTTATAAATATCTAAAGAGTAGGTGTCAAGTGTATGGGGGCACCCTCTTTTCAGTGGTGCCCAGTAACAGGACAAGGGGGCAATGGACACAAGGTGGAGCACAGGAAGTTCAGCCTGAACATGAAGAAAAATTTCTTTACTGTGAAGGTGACAGAGAACTGCAAGAAGCTGCCCAAAGAGGTTGTGGAGTCTCCTCTGGAGATACTCAAAAGCTGCTTGGATGCCTTCCTGTGCAACCTACTGTAGGCAACAAGCTTTAACAGGAGGTTGGACTGGGTGATCTCTGGATGTCCCCTCTAACCTCTATGATTCTGTGTGATTCTGTGATACAGAATTTCAAGTATTTTCGTAAAACCCTGCTGTTTCTACAGAGTCTGGAATATCTTTTGCGCACAGCACAACGTGTTCCACAGGCACAGGGCTGTATTAATTTAACTGGGACACTTTATGTTCATGGCTCTGCATAAAGAATGTGATGCAATCTGTTCAGAAAATATTTGGGTTATAATATTTGGTTTAATTCTATCTATCTTCACACACACACACAGCATAACTGTTATTG
This sequence comes from Penelope pileata, assembly GCA_013396635.1. Lineage (NCBI taxonomy): Eukaryota > Metazoa > Chordata > Aves > Galliformes > Cracidae > Penelope > Penelope pileata. The sequence continues at coordinate 6,488 of WBMW01003506.1, read as the reverse complement.
TACAGCTTCTTAGAATATTCAAATAATTCCTGCTTTGACATATGTTTCCAATTAAGCTTGGAAAACATGCAGCTTTACTTCGAACAGCTCTACCTTTCATTGAAAGTAAACAAAAACAAGAAAAAAGAAAAGATAACTTGGTTCTCCCTTGCTTAGGTAGCAGATGATCACAATGTGTCATTGATACAAAGCCCAGTATCACGCAAGCACAGTAACTGGAAGGCATTTTTCAAATTGTGCAATTATGAACTCACGTTGTGGAGAATATAGTATCATTACAACTGAAAGTGTATCAAAGAATATGTTTGTTATCTTCCTGAAATTAGATTGCACCAGTGAGAAGCTGAGCGGCACACTACATGATGGAGATAAAGACTACAATTGAAGAGAGCTTTTTGGAATTACAGCGGTCTTATAATTGATTTTTAATGAATGTTTACAACTTCACCAAGTAAAAAAAATGTTGAGCAGCTGTTTATAGAGGCTAATTATTCAACATTTTCTTACTTGTAGTTTCTTTTGTACTTTTTTAGGCATCCTTTTTTTGTAATTATTATTTTTTAGGGAAAAAAATGTTAACACTTTAGTAACCTCAGATTCTTCTTAAAATCTGTTAAATGCCATGGAAAATAAGGAGGATTACCACTGAGTGAGACACAGAGTGATTTGTAAAACTGAAGCTAACGTGCCAAGACAACCAATTAGAAGATATTTTCTTTCTGTATTTGTGTCTTCTGAAAGCTTTAGTCAAAATTATTTTTATTATATTTGATTTGATTCAGGAAATTAATCTCCAGATCCAATCTTAATGGCCCTATTGGAAAGAAAACAAATCTATACTGTAGAAGATAATCTTAATTTCTATTGACTTAAGTGCAATCAAAGGTTTTAACTCAATTTTCCAAAAAGTATTAGAAGTTACTGCAACACTTTTTTGGTTAAAAGTTCAAGTGGAGAAATCCCTATAGTGTCTGCAGTATATATCCTGATATATAAATTTGGTTCTGACATTGATGAAAGCTAGCCTATATGGAAACTTTTGGTACAGGTAATTTCCTTTAAAAATTCTGATATATAGCTTCATTATTACACTGAACTCAATAAATTTCTAATAGCATTTTTAAGAAAAATAAAGCCCAGGTATTTCAGGGTCTAGATTGTGTCATAACGTGTTGGAGATAGTACCTGGACATGTTGTATAGGATGCAACTGGAAATTTGTTGAAATAAAATCATAAGCTTCCAATAATATTATTTCCGTAACATTTTTGAATTTTTAATTGAAATTTAAATAAGTATAAGTCATTTAAATTATATGAAATATGAGCTTCCCTCTGTGACTTAAAAAAGCTGTGCACTTTTAAATTGATGAAATAAGTTACATTTAGAATTTTAACTGATATAGGACAGGTCAAATCAACAGAAATTACAGTATAGCAGCATGTAGCTCCAAAGCATAAATCAAGCATCTGAAGTTTTAATATATAAAAACATTTCAGAAACAACATACTGAATTTTCTCTTTTATAGAAAACATTGGAAGAGCTTTGCTTCATTTGTTTCAATATCCTTGAAATGCAGATATGGAACTGAAAACTAAAACTATTTTGAAGCAAAACCAGAATACTTCAAATAATTTCTTGCTCCAGTAATAATTTATATTCTCTTTGTCTTTCCCAAGAAAAAAACACATTTTCCCTATGTGCTGCTACATTCAGTGCATGAACATTACCTTTAGAAGGATACTAATGTGTTTAACGTGGCATGGAACAGAGAAAACGTAGTGTGAAAACATATTAATAACAAATAGCTAAACATTTTTAATTCTTCAACTTTTCATACATTGTAACACTTTTCACAAAAAAATAACTTTTTTCACAAAGTTGATTTCTTTGCAGTGATGGAGATTTGCAGAGTACATGTTCATATAATGTAATATTCACTCCATGATTTTTTGCTTTTTCAGTTACAGAGTTTAGCCTTAATGGTGTGCAGCATTCTTAGAGAATTCTGTATTCCCCAAAGCATGTGATCTATGTACTTTCCTTCCAAAGTATCACTGAGCTTCTTTTTTGACGGGTAGTGAATTTATTTTTTTGATCAGACAGAGACCTGTCCTGGGCTCCATCAGGATCAATTCTTCTCACCTGGGTTTCCAGCCCAGGAATTGAGTGGCCTCACAATCACATCTGCCAATCATGAGTGCCAATCCCTCAGCACTCATGAATGCATACTATCAGGGCCCATGGACTTGTGAACATCCAGTTTGCTGAAGGATTCTATAATCTGATCCTTTTCCACCAAAGACACATCTTCCTTGTTTCAGTCTTTCTTCCTCACCTTTGATACCTGGAATTCCAGAAGGCCAGTCCTGCTGGTAAAGCTGAGGCAAGGAATTCAGGACCTTAGCTTTTTCACTGTCAAGTGTAACTAGGCCACCTGTTTCCTTCAGGAGAGGGCCCACATTTTCCCATGTCTTCCTTTTGTCATTGTGGCACTTGTTGAGGTCCTTTTTGTTGACTTTAATATTCTTTACCAGATTCAATTCTGTCTGTGCTTTAACTTTCCTAACTTGATCCCCAGCTGCATGGACAATGATTCTGTATTCCTCCCAGGTTATCTGTCTTTGCTTCCACCCTCTGTAGATTTTCTTTTTGTGTTTGAGTTTAGCCAAAAGCTCCTTGCTAATTTATGCAGGCCTTCTGGCATTTTTGCCTGGTTTCTTCTTTGTTGGGATGCATCTTGAACTTAGAGAAAGTGATCTTTGAATATTAACCAGCTTTCTTGGGCACCTCTTCCCTCCAGGGCTTTATCCCATGGCACTCTGCTAAGTAGATCCCTGAAGAGGCCCAGATCAGCTCTCCTGAAATCCAGGATAGTGAACTTGCTGTGCATCCTACTTGCTGCTCTAAGGAGCTTGAACTCCACATTTTCATGGTCATTGCAGCCAAGGCTTACCTTGAGCTTTACATTTCCCACCTGCCCCTCCTTAACTGTTGAGAAAGAGGTACAGCATAAGAGCTCTCCTCCTTGGCTTCTGTGTCACTAGGAGAAGGAAAATACTCCAGGAATCTCCTGGGTTGCTTATGCCCTGTGTTGTTCCTCCAGTACATGTCATGGTGATTGAAGTCCCACATGAGGACCAGAGCATGAGGCTGCTCCTGTCCTGTAGAGGGCCTCATCTGCTCAGTCTTCCTGGTAGGTGGCCTGCAGCAGAGCCCCACTATAAGATTTCCTAAATCTCTTCTCCCTTTAATCTCAGCCCATAAACTCTCAGTCAGCTCCTCATACATCTCCAGGTGCAGCTTCATACAGAAATCATACTTCCCTGGTTTGTTTTGCTTTTGCAGGGCTCTGTGTATGTTTTGCTGTGATGCATGAAATAACCCTTGATGTTTCAAAGATGCTCCATATAAAATAGAACTTGATCCAAGCATGCTAGTTCTTTAAGATGAAATGGTGACGAACACTTATTTGAATTATGTATAGTGTACCAGGATATTTGATAAAAAATAATACAATTCCTACTTACAGTGATAATATACTTAGAAAATTAATCAAAAAAGCAGCACTGTCTCCAGCAGACCTAAGCCATATATTGATAACACCTTTTGAGTTCTGTTTGGACTGGGATCATAAGCTACAAATGGATAGTACATTAAGCCCATCCACATAGGAACAGAATGGATTTTTTTAATGTTTTCTGTCTAAAACTGATGAGAAATTGTTCCCACTGTTTTTTTAAAAGCCTTTCTGGCATACAGAAACTATATTAAACTAATAAGTTGACAAAATATTCATTTGCAGCACCATTAGAGAATATAGGCTCAAAAGATGTAATATTATGTCATTAACTTGTGCTCTCATTCAACAGCTGTGATAAACATATTGATAGACCTCAAAATCAGGATCTCAAATTTAAAGACAAGGAAAAAGCCTTCGACGTGGACTGAAGCCATTGTAAGACACTTTTTGCAGTTCAAGACTATGAAGATTCATTGAATAGATGCAGATATCTGTTTTGTAGTGTTGGGCTCTCATAATCAAAACACAACACAACAGTCAAATGATATGTTTTTATTTGGCACAGGGGAACTTTGCTGTAATGTCTCTCCTGTGATAAGCATGTTGCAAGGGGCCTGGGCAAACTGCCTTGCCACAAGGCCTGTGGTCTATCAAAAATAGATAGCGTGCCTCTCTTGGCTCCTCCTTGAACCCTAGCCAGGTTTGGGGGAAAACCAACAAGAGAAAGATGCTTAATCACTATACCAGATGTTTCTGCACATTAAACTACAGAAGGTGTTTATTCGACTGTACAAAAGCAGAACCCTCTTGCAGTGACTTCGGAGACCTCACCTATGACTGGATGCACTACGTAGGACTTCTCAGTTGCCGGGAAAGGCTCCAGATCCTTGCTGCAACTGGGGCTCCCCATTGACTGCGGATCTGGATGATGGTAAAGTATCAGGGCAATTTGTGATGTATCTTTCTTAATTACTGTTACTAACCTCATGTAGCGATGATTACGTGTATAACCTTGCTTATTTTCTTGACATTTAAGTTTATCTTTTGACTATATGTCCTGCTTTATTTTTGTGTTGTTTTAAAGTAGACAGTAAAATAAGTCTATCCCCTTTGTTGGTGTCTGAATCCTTTCTGTTGACCCTGTCCATTGGCAAAGCAGTATGTGACCTGTAATTTTTAGTATCATTTCAGTATGTCATGGGTGTAGTTGAGCCCAGCTCAGCCTGTGATGGGTCTAGATGCTGGGACTATTTAAGCCCCAATGAGATCAGAGATAGGACCTCACCTGGTGTTCTCCCATTCTCACTTGTTCTCTGTCCCCAAAGCTGCCCTTACAAGGTCCCAGCTTCCCATTGCTGCAGAGAGGTCACTACTGGCCCAGTGAGGATGCGCGTATAGTTACAAGGCTTGTGCTATCCCCAAGACACTGTGTTCTCCAGTCTAATTATCCAATGTGCAGAATCACAAGATGTGGTCAGCCTCTCAGCTGAAGCTCTGTGTCATGTTTCATTATTAACTCAGAACAAAACCAGGTGTTAGCAACATTTGTAACTAGCCCATACTATCTGCAGTTGTCTTCTGTTTGAGGGTTCAAAGTTCAATATCAGACTTTCACTACCACAAACTCCCAACTGTCTATTCCACAAGTCAAGCTTTTTTTCTCCTAAGACATATGAATACTTTTAAAAATATTATTACAGGTAGTATTTTCTTTCTACGTAGACCTAACTGTAGCTCTTGCTCTTGCTGTGTGAGCTCTTGCTCACACAGTGCAAGAATAATCTAATTCTTCATCCATGTGCTTTCTGCTTGACAGGGCACTCAGGTTAAAGTATCGCAGTAGCAGGACAGGATAGCTGTCTTAAACTGTGTCTCATTATGAATAGTTCTTGCCAGAAGATTATAGTCTTTGTCCCCAGGCATGAGCTGCACCATCTGACATTAGCATCTGGTCTCTGGAAGCTTGATAGGTTTAGGAAGTGTTTAAGGAAGTAGAGAGACATTCCTCTGCCCCCAATTTCCCCAAAGGAATCTAATGCACTTGACAAATTAATACCATTGTTGATTGACAGTAACACCCAGGAAAACATAACAACAGTAGTGTTTACTTTACTGCCTCAGAGGCAATCCTTGCAACCAAGTCAATTTTGTAAACAAAATAGAAGAAAAAGAAGAAATCAAGATAAAAATGTTATGAAATATAAAGATTAAATATATTTTTTCTCCACGTGGATTTCCTCAGAGGATTTCTGGATCAAGTTGGGTTTGCGGAGTTGGCTGTTGGAGAGATGGGGAGGAGAGAAAGGGAAAATAACCATTTTGTTATTAAAATGGAACGTGTCTGATGAAATGTTTGATGGAAAAACAACTATACAGCTCTCAAAAAACATTCCTGCAGTCACTTATCAACATGAACTAGTTCCTCTCCTTAAAATGTATAACCATCAAACCATTCTGCTAAGGTGTCAGACCTCTAGTGCTTGCTGTTACATTTTTTAAGATTAATTTTTAGCGAGGATTAGGATTTTTAGCGAGGACCTTGCGCGGTTTGGCTGCAACGAGGGACTGTGGCAGAGAGGTAAACAGACCCCAACCCCCAAAACTGCGGCTTAACCCGCTGCGCAGAGCCATTCGGTCAGCGCGGCAGCCCCGGGACCCCTGAGCAGGCAGGAGCCGGGCTTGTCTGGGCTTGTGCAGCCACGGGCACTGAGGCGGCGTGGGCGGAGCCGGGAGTGACAGCGGAGGCTTTAAGAAGCCCGCCAAGAGCGTCATTTCTGGCAGCCAACCCCTGCCCACATAAAAACAGGCCCTGGGGGAGCGCCGCAAACAGGACGCGCAAACAGGGCATGCTTGTCAGAAGTGCGTGCTTGGCAGTTAGTGCAGGCAGTTGGCGCGAGGCGGGGAGGGCGAGCAGGGGGCTCCTCACTCTCCTCTCTTCCCCACCTTTTGCACGCTCTAGGGTACT
>WBMW01003505.1:96333-132588 GCA_013396635.1 Penelope pileata | reverse complement strand
GGTGTTCAAGGCCGGGTTGGAGGTTGCACTCCTGGGCAGCCGGATCCAGTACCAGACCGGGAGGTTGGCGGCCCTGCCTGTGGCAGGGGGGGTGGAACTTGATGATCCCTGGGGACCCTTCCAACCCAAGCACTTCCGTGATACTATGATAAGTGTAGGCTTCATGTAAAATATTTTGAATTTTTAGTTCTCTAAATTATTGTTAACCCAACATTACTCTTGCCTTCCTTCTGTATGGAATTACATATAGCCTGCAGCTTCAACTCTAAATGAAAAATGTAGCTCCAACTGAGCCCTAGGAAAAAAAAGCAAAAGTTAATGAGATTTAAATTAGTAGCAGCCAAAGTTTTCCCTTAAAGAAAACATTATCGATTTTAAAGAGCTACCTAATGAAAAAGAATGGCATTAATTTAGAGTTTGCATGAGCTACATTAGAGATTCATTTATAATAATAAATAAGGATTTACAGTGCTTTACAGTGAAATGAATGAGCAGAATTTATGTACATATTTTTTATGTGTTAACTACACATTCCTTAGGCCTTTAATCACAGTTTTGGGTGAAAGGTTTATGGTAGTAAAGAAATTAGTTTCTAAAGCCTGGATCATCAAGGATAATTAAGTATCCATTCCCTGTAAGTGTTAAAACACCTAGACAGCCAGAGCGGTTACAATCCATTCCTTGCTTGTAAAATGCCAATGTATACTGTTTCCCTTTACTCTTTATTAAAGAATGTTTCTATTTTAAGCTCTAAATTCTCCTCCTGTTGATGTTGTTGTATGATAAGTACAAAGAATGAGTATTGCCATGAGATGGTATGTATGTGTATCCTTCGTAAATTCCTTAAATAGGTAGGAAATTTGTTAAGGTGTTGGTTTTCTATGATTTTTATTCAAACATAATTTTATACCATCCGAAGCTATTTTACCATGTAAGCACACTTCAGGTATGTAATACTGTGATCCTATGACTTCTAAATATGGAACGCTGACAACCATGCACTTGGCTGCATTTCATCAGCTTCCCCACTGCTGTAGCTTAACTCAGCAGGCGGCTAAGTACCACAAAGCTGTTCACTTGCTCCCTCCTCCAGTAGGACAGAGGAGAGAATCTGGGGGGGAAAAAAAAAAAAAAGGAAAACTCAAGAGTTGAGATAAGGCAGTTGAAGAGAGAAGAGAGAACACAGAACAAGTGATGTCTGACACAACTGTTCACCATCAGCTGACTGATGCCTAGCCAGCTGCCAAGCAATGGCTTCCCTGGCCAACTCCCACAGCTTCACTGCCGAGTACGTCACCATCTGGTACAGCATGTCCCTTCAGCCACTGTGAGCCAGCTGTCCTGGCTGTCCTCTCCCAGCTGTTGCGCACCCCCAGCCTCCTCACTGGCAGGGCAGCATGAGAAGTAGGAACCTCCTCGGCCCAGTGGAGACGCTGCTCAGCAATAACTAAAACATCACCATTCTCAGACTAAATCCAAAGCACAGCACCACACCAGCTACTGTGAGGAAGAGGAACTGCAACCCAGGCAAAAACAGGACACACAACACGCCCCGCTCCCCCTTCCAGAACTGCTAAAGAAGAAAATAGATGAAGTCCTCCAAGCAAGTTTCAAATGACTTTTAAAACTAAACTACTTACACAAAAAGAAAGCATGCCTGAAACCAGTCCAAACAGAATTTCACTTCAGAATTAATTAAAGCTCCAGTCTAAACACATCAGAACAAAAGGAATATTTAGTTCATTATCTGAGATAGTACAGAGTGCTAAGAATCAGCTCCAGAAGCAGCTGCATTCCTTCTAACTCAGCTGCTGAATTCAAGGTTGCCTGGGGGGGCCCGCAGCCTGGTTCTCCATCTCCCGCCCTGAAAGGTGTCTGCTCAACTCCACTACACAGACCCGAGCAGCAGAGTCGCCTGGAAGCTCCGCAAAGAGCTGTCACGGTGCTGCACATGGGCAGACTGAACCCCACGTGTTACTGATGACAAAAGGTAGTGTTTAGCTCCCAACAAATTCTAAGGAAGAAATTTCTCCCATGTAGATCAAGAGGAAAAAAGGTAACTACAATTTTCAATGAAGCAAGCAACACATTCTCATGTATCAGACTGAACTCATGTATGCCAAAATAATAAAGAACATGTGGAGAAGCCCCACGCAGTACAAACAAGTATCACAATCCCAGTACCGCACCGCTTTTGCAATGCAGTATCACCAAGCCGTTGTTATCACAGGAGAGAGAATACTTGTCACAGCATATCTAAACAGCTGGAGTTAATTTTTGCTTTGTTAGAACAAAGCATGTTTGCAAGGAGATTACCCTTTACAGAGGAAAGTGTCATCTCAATTTTTAATAAGAAACATTCGTATCCACGATTTTCATCTGCTGCAAGACTAGGAGAGATCAAGCAAGACATCAAAGAGATTCTTTAAAGTAACTGAACAAAACTTAGTCTATTTTGCAGAACTTAGAATTACATTTGCCTGCTTGCGAGGTGATTTACAGATCCCTGAAAGGCTTCCTCCCCTACCTTTAACACCTTTCTGTTGTCCACCTCTACATGGTTTTGGTCATCTTACCTACATTAGCAGCACAACGCAGAGCACCAGTGTGGCTTGCAACTAAATTCTGCTGTTGTCCCCACTGACCTCTCAGTTCAGTTCACAGGATGGTGTTTGCTGTATAGAAACTACATTTCATTAGGAGAATGCTAACCCAGAAGCTCCACTCCAGGTATTCCAGCCCCAGATGGAAATAAACAGGTGCAAGCCAATGACTTGGACCTGCAGCACCAAATTACTTGCTATCATAGATTTGGCCTAGGGTTCCCTTAGATGCGACTTTCTATTCATTTTGGAAGTGATATGCTTCAGTCTTCACACATTACAAGAAGAGTTCCCAGAGGCAAATCAACTCTCAAACACGTCATCTTTGGTAAAAGCTTTCTAGAGAGAAAAGGAAATTGTAATTGAAGCACACCAAGTCGGCTTTGCACTTCATTCTTCCTCTTCTTTAAAGTAAATTAATAATCATATTGTTTATTTTAATTGTAGTGTTCCCTAAAGCATGGCTAAAAAATTACCGTGGCTGGAACTGCAGGAATTGTATCCCTGAATGGATCTTAAGGGAAATGATTAATAAAATCTACCCTAACACTGCTTTTTCCTGTAACTGTATATTTTAGCAATGATCACTAGAATTCCTTGGTGTTCAACATAAGCCAGTCCTTTCGACCCCACACAAATGTGACCAAGTACACCGCACAATGGCAAGATGTGCCACAGAGGAACCACGATGGCTTAGGAGAGCAGTGCCACCTCTCTAACCTCAGCTCTGGCTCAGATCTCTGCTGGAAGGACTAAGAATCACCAGTGGGCAGAGGGCATCAGCTGGCAGTTGAAACAGTCCTGCACTAAACTAGATTTGAGGGAAACAATAAACAGCAGCTACCCACCTTGTTGTCGTAGCAATTTGCATCCAGATCAAAATAAGCATAAATTTTAAAATGTTTCTCTTGCTTTTGCTTGATTTTCCTTCACTCTGTATGGTATCTTTTCAGTCTTTTTGGAGCTGACCCAGGGGGTGCTTTCTGATGGGTTATGGACCACAGCTCAAGAAACCCCAATTTAAAGCCTGCTTCCCAATGAACAAGTTTGCACACTGTCACAGGAAGCTGTGCTACATAAAAAAGCTGCTTTTCTTGTTAACATACTCTAGAATTTATCTACCAATACCCACATTTAATGAAGAAAGTTTTGCACATCACCTTCAACTTCAAAACCTTTCTCAAGTAACAGGCTTCGATTATTTTTCCATCTGCAACAGGTGTTTTTTGCATTGTTTCAACCCAGAGCTTAACTAGATTCATCTGTACTCTGTACACCAGTGAAAACTTCACAGCTTAGATATTTAAACTTTTCTTTCCTCCCCATAAACCTCCAGATGAGTGTTTGCTGTGTTTTAAACATTCTAGGGGGAATTCCTACAACCACCTTGCCCTTTTATTTCTGCTTGCAGAAGAAAACAGCTAAAAATATTCTGGCCATACAAACTCAAGCTTCCCTGGTGGAATGGTGTACAAGAGAGATGGCATTTCACTGGGGCTGGGGAAGGATGGTGCTCACAAGGAGATGATGGAATCATTCAAGCATTTGTTACGTCTATAACTCTACCATCTCTATTTTTGGCTTTGACAAAAGATTCACAGTCAGATGATACCAAGTACCGCATTCTTTAAACTTTGAGCTGCAAATGAAAGCAAACCTCCTACAAAAAGCAAAAAAAGATTTCTTCCAGCTTTGCCAAGACCGGGCCTCCTCAGGTCTTTTGTCTCTCCAGATGGTTAAGATTACCTTACCACAGCCTTCTCAAGGAGACAGTCTATCCACCATTCAGAGGCAAGATTAGCATTCTGACAAAGTCCCCTTCTCATTAAATATGCAGTTTAAACTCTAGATTTTCTTTTCTTTGTAAAAATGATCTAATACAGACTTTGCCAATAGAGCTTTGATAACACTGACACTTGCAAAACAACCGTGCTGGTATGACATCTTCCACCCTCTTGTTCTGTACTGTTCTGCACTTTACAAAGAACTAGAGCAATCCCCTCCCAATCCTTAATATTTTGGCCTTGTGACAAAGTGGGAAGCCACTTTCATGTTACTTCTACTGTGCTCACTTACTGTAATTTATTATTTACAAAGAGTATACCTGCACTTTAAACCTCACTAAATGTGAAAACTGGCCAATAATTTTCTTCATATAATGTTGGATTACTAAAAACAGTTATTATACCTGTGAAGTAGTAAGCTAGAAAAAAACATTTGGAGAAAGTTCGTTTCTCCACATGGAATGTCTTCATACTTTCATACAAAATATGCTCTGGCAGTCATTTGAACACACGGAGCAGCTGCTCCTCTAACTCACAAACCTCAGCTCAGAAACCTGGAAGAAGCTGAAAAGAGGAAATCTTAGGAAACTGGCAATTAAAGAAATAATATCTTGCTAAGACACCGGAACTAAATTCAGAAAAAGGACAAAATGGCCATCCTTTCCTAACCAGCACTTTTAAAATGCACCAGAATTTTCAAAAAGCCTAAATTCTGCAATTCAAGCAGATACGTGAACCAGTGTCTGTACAGCCACCAAGGATGACAAGCAGTACCTGATCATCTCCTCTGTGTGATCACTATGCATGTTCACTACTGAATGCTCCCAGCAGAAGTCAGGGGCCAGAACCAGCTGTTATTTCAACAAAAAATAGGCAATCTCCCCTGCAATATACAAGCTTGATATGAAGAGCAGATAAAATGAATAATTGTTCCAATTTCCCAAACAGAAAACAGAAATATTGAAGTTCTGGGCAAGAAAACTTTTTCATACACAAGAATGCCTTTAAAAAGACACTGCAGATGATGCATGGCTCCTGATTAAGATAACAGTAGGGACACGAACACCAGTTTCAGCCCATTGCAGGAGCATCTGGCTCTGTCTTCACATTTAAAAGAAAATAAAATTAAATCTAGACTGAAATCATCACCCTTCCACATCACCCTCTCCTCAGAGTCAGAGTCTGAGAAAAGAACCCACCACATATACTCAAAACACGGCTGCCAGCTAAGCCCTGCTGAAGGACCCGGGGTGCAGAGCCGTCCTCACTGAGCGTCAAGCCTCCAGCACTGCTCACAGCACACCTCTCCCCATCCATGCCCCACATGCACCACTCTCAAGCTCTCAGAAGTTGTGATTTTGCTATGAAATGCACTCATGATTATCCCTTAAGGGTTTGCATTTTTTTCTCCTCACCTTGGCTCCCCACTTTTTCTCCCCCTTTTGAGTTCATAAACACAAATATTCCAGCTGGACCTTCAGATGCACCAGGCTGCTTCTGGAGACAGCTGGCTACACAAGCCTGCCTATTTCTAACCATTTTTGAAGTACAAATGATGACGAGAGAGGCCAGGGGCTGGCTGAGGGCCTGAAATGCACTGTTTTCAAAAAAAAAAAAATTCCCAGAAGCTGTAGTTGACATGTTCATCGTCACTAATCCACACAATTTCATCAACAGCTACGGTGATTTCTGAATTTAGCTTTTCTGCTTTTCTTTTCATTAATAAATAGAAGCCTTTCCCTGATTGTACTGAAAAAAAAAAAAAAGGCAAAACAAAACAAAAAATTTTCTTCCTGGGAAGACCTGGTGCTGACGTTCTTGACTTGCAGCTTCCCTCCCTCTCAGCCCCAGATTTTCCCGATCCCTGCCCCAACAGCTCAGCACAGAGATCTTGAGCATTTCCACTTGAGGAAATTGTGTGAGGAATGCACTGGAAAGCACTGTGACTCAAATACATGGCCTCAGACCATTCTGCAATGCCAGATAACCCTAACATCATCACCAGAAAAGGCACTTAACTGGCTGGCCTGTGGTTTCCGTGGAGAGCCAGCCCATCCTGAGATAACTGTTCTGTCACCAGGGGAGCCAGTGAGAAATGGCCAGTGCCACACAGCCCCACCACGTCCAGACTGATGCACAGGAAGGTGAGCATGGCACTTGCTTTTATCCTCTGAACAAATAAAGCCCTAAAATGTTGAGGCTCCAATTCCGAAGGAAAGAAGAAATTTGATCATTTGGCCAATTTCTTCACAATATGCTTTTTCTTTGTATTTTAAAGATTTCATCCACAAATCACACCAAATGCCAACTATGCATTCCACCTCCATCTGCAGTGCATTGTATCCATGAAGTTACAGCTCAGGAAGGTTAAAGTCTTCCTACAACCATTAGAAATGATCCTTCACGCTACAGCAGAAAACCACTGATCTGCACATTTCATGTAGCTTGGGGGTGAGCCAGCTGTTGTACGGACCTTGCATGAAGCTGGGAAGCTTTGCAGGCCTCCAGACAACTGTACAGAGTTCCCACAGAGTCCAGCTTACAATACAGGGCAAAGACAGCCAAAAATTTCACTTGTTGCCACACCAAATGGGTACTGACTATTGAATGGGCTGCCATAATGCTGTGTGTATCACAGGAGAGTATGAGGGCTGCAGGCCAGGTCTTCACGTTTCACAGAAATGTATTTACAGGACTTTGCTTTCATTTGCGGGCAGGAGGAAAGCCAACAAGCATTCCCAGCTGGGCTCCCCATCCCATCAGAGCTCAGTGCGGCTGCCAGGCCAGGCCTCGCAGCAGGACCACCTGCTGCTGCCTGCAGCTATGCACCAGCCCCCAGAACCCTGCTCCTCCTGCGGGCCAGGCTGCACTCTCTGGTGCTTCAGAACCAGCATGGGAAAAAACCAGGTCTTTAAAAATCACTTCTTAAACAGAAATGCATACCTGAAGTGAATCATGTCTGACTAAAGCTTAATTGCCTTTCCTCACCTTGGCTCTGTTAAAGTACATGACAGCTGTCACGCAGTGCCAGGAGCCAGCGTAAAAGGACACCTAGAAGCCAGATTCCAGAATATCACGATAACTGACGTGATCATTACTCTCATTTGTACTTTTTTCACTATTTTCTGTTGCCTCCTGCAAGAAGCACCTCCAGTGCGTTCACTCCCAGGGCACGCAGCCCAGGGGCGCTGGGCAGGCTCTACGGGCAGCGTGGGAAGGACAGAGGATCGACATGGTGCAAGGTGCAAACCCCAGCTGCGCAGTGCAGCCTGTGCAGCAGGGCACCACGCAGCACAAACCCTCCTCTGGCAGACTCAGCCCCACAGAGGCACTTCAGAGGACTGGTGCTGGCACCAGGCAGCATCAGAGCAGACAACCCTCTTTACACTTGTCTTCTTTCCAGCAACAGGGTGTGGCTATGAGTAGCACGGCCCTCAAAGCAGCATCCTGTGGGCATGGGCATCCGGTGGGACATGCTCCCAAAGCAAAATCCTGAGGGAAAGAGCGGGGCCACAGGAGACATATGGATGCTGAGTCTTCCTGGAGACCACCAGACCGCACACACAGGCATTTCAGACCCGCCCTGATAGCTGTTAAACCTCTTGCCCCTCTGGCTTCAAATGCCAACGCTGTGCCTGTGAAGAGGTCCGGGACTGCTGCCAAGGCACTGGGCAGCAGCGAGGCTGACACTGGCCGCACCGTGTACCTGCACACCTCACCAGCACGGCTCTGCGAGGCCAGTAGGAAGGCTGAGGCTTGCCCTCCCCCCCACACAGCAGCCTCCTCGCAGGGGATCGCTGACCTCCAGCGCCAGCACCAAGCAAGGCTGGTGGGTGCAGCGGTACTGACCCACCAGCAGCCAGTGGTTACACAGGCTCCTTCTGCTCACCGGGGCGAGGAAAGCCTCCGGGGGCTCCGCACACCAGCCTCTCTCAGCAGCTATCACGTGGTCCCTCCGCATGCTCTGATCAGTATTTAAATGACAGCGACAGGGCCACGAGAGCCTCTTCCATGCAGCAATATGGTGCCTGCAGCCAGTGTCTGAAGAAACAAGAAAAGATGGGCCTTGTACTGCATCTGGAAGGTCAGTGGGCTCAGGCATGTTTGAGAGTTTAACTAAGGCTTTGTGGCAGGACACCTCCGTACTTCCTGATGTGGAAACAAATGTATTTAATACTGCATTGAAATAACAGACTGTTGCATAATATCCCCGACAACACTCATCAGCACAAATCCACCGCCCCAGACAGGTACAGCTTTGGCTCCGCACCATTAGTGGGCTGCAGCCTAACAGCTCTGCCATGCCTCCCGGAGCCCAGACGCCACGCCGCTCCCCTCCCACGCTGCCGCTCCGGCCGGGCAGCCCAGCACCCCCTGGGCCGCGACTCCTGGCAGGAGCCTGCCAGCAGGCCCCTCACGGCGCGGGGCCGCAGCGCTCCCTGACGGGACGCAGCACACTGTGGGCGGCCCTGCTAACGCAGCTCCCGCCACGAAGCACAATGTGGCCTGCCATCGTTCTGTAGCACTGATTATGACCTTCTACACGTCGCACTGACTCCAGCATTAACATTTTTCACACTTCCCAGTCACAACACAAAACATGCCCACATTATGTGAATGCAGACAGACGCTCACAGGAGGTAGCATTAAGCAGACTTTCACATGGTAACACAGATTCAAGCAGATGGACAGATGCTGGTTTTTAAGCTGCACCATTCCACGGGGCTTCCCACAGCCAATTCAATCACCTTCAAGGAAATAAACCTGTACACCTGATGCATCCGTGCTGAAGACGCCCTGCTTTTAAAATGACTTTTCTGAGTGTTACTGGAAACAGCAACATTAAGATAATGCCAAGAGTGACAGTGAGAAATTCACAGGGGATGCAAAATAAATGAAATCAGTTAGCATTATAAATACAGGCTGAGTTTCATGTGTCTCACATATCAATTATCCATATCGAACTTCTGAGACTTTATTATTAACAGGTTTGTTTTGGCAAAAGCTAGAAAATGAAGAGAAAAACTCAACAGTGCTATTTTAAACTTATGTTATCAAATTGCAGTTTACATACCAAAAAAAAAAAAAAAAAGGGAAGAATATTTATTTATATGAGCCATCAAACAGTTCAGCTAATACCAAGAGGCAATTACTGAAACAAAAAATTTTGAACAAGCCTCCTTAACAGCCAGCACAGCATTTTGATTTTCTTGATTAAATGAAGAACAGTTTGTACCCATTTATGAAAGTGGATGTGTTTAAGTACCAGCTCTGGCTGATACTTAACTGAACATCAGCTGAATGCCTGGATTTTGAGGTCAGCTGTCATTCTTTCTGAACTGCTCCCTGAGCAGATCACAGAGCAGATGGAAAAGGACAGTTTGACTTGACTCTCTGACTTAATTATAGCATTACTAAGACAGCATATGGAGTTGGTATGTAGCGCAGAATTTTATCCAATAACTTTTTCTCATAAATTCAGTGATCTGCTTCATGTGCTTTTAATTGCTCTTCAGTATATGCATTCTCTGCATTTGAATTAATTTTACCTGCGCTGTACTAGGTCAAGCTTTCTTGCCAAGCACAAGAGAGAAAAATCTACATAAATGTCTGAAGAATCACAGAATTTGAATTCTGTGTCAAGAACAGCATTTAAAGTGATTCACTGTTTTCAGCATTAATTGTGTCAGATCCCTTGAGTTCTATGATTGCTCAGAGACAAGCAATGTCAGGCTGGTCTAGTGCAAACAGGCTTTGTATCACACAGACTAACACCCTCTCTTCACCCACTAAGAACCATCTCATGGCATATGCCTACCCATATGCACAACACCGCGCTATGCAGATGGAAAAATAGGTCCAGCAGGATGAGTGGCATAGCTGAAGTCCCTGACACACTACCTGAAAGCATGGATTGGTTCGGCATCTGAGCACTGCTCCACTTAGACAGCCCCAGTTTGCAGAAATCACTGCAGTTTTCCAGTCTGCAAAATAACAACCTATCAACAAGAGATATCTTCTGTTGGAAATATTTTAGGAAAGGAGAAAATTGAACTGTCTAAAATTGAAAACTGAACAGAACTATTGTTCTGGTCCTCCAAACACCGCAGTTCCATGGGTTTTTGCAGCAGTAACCTATGCCAACAGCTGTACCAGTTGCAACCTATCAACTCTGTAAGGTTCGAACAGGACATCAGAGGATGTTGTAGGTGCTGACGTGACAAAATAGGAGAACAACCTGTCGCCATGGAAAGGTACAACAAAGCTGGACTGAAACTGTCAAGGAAATTCCTCCAAGATGTATTGTTGCATAAAGGGTGCTTTGCGGCACTGGATTGTATATAAACTGCATTACAACAAATCTGTCCAAACCAGGAAGCATGGAAATACAACTCCTACTTGATTATTTTAATACCCTCTGCCTGTTTTCCTAAAAGGAGGAAATGGAAAAAGGACGAGTCTGTCAATCTGTGAGAGAAAGTGGTTAATTTCCTCTGCCCTCTCTCAAATCATTTCAGCTTTTTCCTGCTGGGCACGAATGGAAGGAGGCAGCTGTTTGAAATTAGGATGGGAAACAAATAACAGCAACGAACAACAACAACAAAAAGTAAAATGTTTTTCTATATTTCTAAATTGAACTTTCAGAAAAAAACAAGGTTTTATTTTGAAATTCATCATGCCATTAGAAAGAAAGGATTTCTTGTTAAAATAATACCTCTGAACCAATTTTTCAGCAAGATGATGTCATTTTAATCATCTCTCGACTGTAATACAAAAGACTTTAATGCAGCATCTTGCCCTGACAAAGCAGCTGTCAAGCTTCCCACTGAGAAACTCACCCCAAAGCTGGCTGCAGGACCCCCGTACCATCTTCGACACCTTTTGCTCTTCAGGTTATCTTTCTTCAAGATAAATCCAACTCAAATTAGAAAATAAGGGTGGAAAAGGACAATACAACATAGCACCAAAAATCTAACAGTTCTGAAGAATTCTAACTGTGACAGACCCTTAAAATGCCCGATTTGTGAGGCTGTTTTCTCAAGCTGCCACATTAACAAAGGCTACCATCAAGCTTCAGTTTAACTACACACACTTCCAATCTCCGTGAAAATAGATGAAGGGTGGTTAATGGCTCTTCACTGGTTTTCTGGGCACAAAACAGTATTTCACCGCTGGTGAGGAGGCTCTGGAGCACTGTGGGGCTCTCTGCAGGTGCTCTCGACCTCTCCCAAACGCTTTCCGCATGCCTCACGCCCGAGACCTGCTGCAGACCTGGCTGTGCTGCAGGTAACGGGACCCAGATGCAGAGCAAGCACAGCCCTGCTACAAAGAGCAGCCAGGACCAAGTGCCACTGGCAGAAAAATATCAATCGAGAAAGAAAATGAGGAACAACTGGGGAGAAATAAGAAGAAATCAAATAGATACTTAAGAATGCTCCTCACAAGGCGCTCTGCCTCACTTGCTTCTTGCTGCACTGAGCATCAATCGCATGGAAGCCTGCAATTTAATATTTTCTCCAACCCTGGCATGAAAAAGAAAAAAATTGTCCCGTATCATTATAATTCAGAAATACAGAAATGTCCTCTCTTGACTCTTCTTTTTTTTTTTGACGAAGTAGTGGTCAACTTCAGCTGTTTCTTCTGAATTCTACTCTATTATCCACAGAATTCACACCTAATGCTGGAGTCACCGCCCAGCACAGAGCAAGCTACAATTACATCTTGAAAGTTCACTACGGCCAGAGCTAACGGCTGGTAGCGGCTATCACAAGCAACACAAACTCCAAATTCCATCCTGTCACAGCCCGGAACTTCGGTTTGAGACTGACGCTCTCGTTAGAGAGGGGATGCAGTGGGGGGCTTTTATCCTGTGGGTTCCAGCAGCAGCACCCTCGGGTTCAACACAAGCACAAGCGGGTTCTCTCATGGCCATCAGCTCGGCCCCGGAAGTTCACGACAGCAACAGACTCTGCATCTCCAGTCACATGTGACCCCACATTGAAGCTCAAATCCAAAAGCGCTCAATTTTTGAAGTGTTGTAACTTTGATCCCTTTTTAGATTAAACTTAGACTAAAACTGTCAAGGGTTACAGGGAAAGAAAAGAAAAAAGAAAAAATTGAGATATTTATGGCCAAATTTTTTTAAAAGATTTAGGTAATCAAACACCATTGGGAATTCTCAGCCTACAAAATACAGCACTCCATCCAGAATGCTGTACTCCATGCTCACAGGATCATACATGTCAGCACCTTTACCGCATGCATATTTTAACAATATTTTTAACATTCAGTATTGAATATTATAAAAATACTAAGCAATGCTTGTTGACAAAAAATGCAACGTCTTCATGAGAGTTATCAAACTTTTATATATAAAAACCGAGAAGTTTACTCAATCACTGGGAGGTATGCTCATTTGTCTTGGAATAATTTTGAGTCAGCCTGTTTCCATCAAAACGGCTTTGCACAGTGACACACATCTGGAAGATGAATGTCAGGCACTTTGATGAAGCACAACAGCAATAAACTTTCAGTCAGCTGCAAGCACTGCAAGTTACAAACACACCTCCAAGAAGTTATCCCAACATCATTGTTCCCCAGAGGCAAACAGAATTTGAAAGAAGTCTCCAACCACACCACAAAACCTTAGGTGAAAGGCAGTTTCTTTTCCGCCTCTCCTAAGAAAAATTAATTTCTCCTTCATCTAGGGCACATCTAACAGACTTTTAGATAACCTAAAATGAAAATTATTAAGGGCTATTTAAGCAAGGAAAATATTTGTATTGCTTCTATCTAACATCGAGCTGTTATGATTAGAAGCCAATCAGAATTTTCCCTATAGCGAACTTTCAAGGCAAAATTTGAATGTTTCGACTTAGCAAACAAAAGAAGAAAAAAGAAATGCCCACCTAGCTTTTAAATTATGTTTTTGACAACTCAGCTTGACGCTTCAAAACACACAGCTGTTGCTGCACCCCTCACAACAAGGAAGGCAGGCTGTATGGGACATAAAAGTTGTCTGCTCCTTTACTAATGGCAGGACCTGGGTCCTAACATGCAGACCAAACTAAACTGTCCTACAAGAACTCTGTTACTGGTATGAAAGGCAACAATGACCCTTCTCACTCAACAGTAATGATGAGGATGAAGGATGGTCCACACCTCCCAGATCTTACCCATCTGCTACCAGCTCAGCGTGCGACTCAGCTCTTCCTTCAGGAGCCTTTACGCATTTGTTTGCCAGCATGTTTTCTTTGTCACCATCAAAGCCCTGTTCAGGCATTTCTGTAAATACAGTTTTTGCTTAAGTGTCAGAAACCCTCACCCAAAACAAAGCCAGGACTTCACTTCGTCAGCATGAGCATGATATACTGGCAACGCCATAAGGGCAGGACATGAAGGGTCAGGAGCAAAACTTTGGGCAGGGACTTCTGTCTGGGAGGAGTGGAAATCCAGGACGAGGTGGAAGGGAACTTTTCTGGGGAACCCCCAGGACTGTAGTCAGAGCCACTGCAGTCCAAAAACATCTATGCCCAAGCTGCTGAGTTCAAAGCACTCCAGATTCATTCTCACAAGTGACTGCCATGGATTAAAGTCAATAACTTAAACGTTGGAAATATTCTGAAGTTAAGGAGCTACCCAGCACCCAGTTCTTTTACTAGTGTATTGTTCCCGGAGCCAAAATACTTCTTCTCCACAGCAATCAGAGCTCAGAGCAGGCAGGCTCCATCGTGATGCGCACCTCCATCATTCTGGATTATTTCCAATTTTCAGCTCTTGTTCAGAACCCTTCACTCATACCAAATTATTGGCAAGTGGAAGATAATTAGTCCACCACTGCTTGGAAAAACTATGTTTTCTACATTTCTTTCCTGTCACACCCAGAAGTATCTTATACCACAACTTGCACTTACTGCTAGGGTGTTTCACCTCCAGTTTCTTAATTGTAAGACACTTCCCAATTCCCTGACTTTGTTCTAAAATAAAAGTTGCATCATTTGAGCCGATGCCTTCCAGCCAACCCCTGCCAAACACAATTTGCTTAAAAACTATCTATCTGTCTAGGGTTGGTTAAGAAACTTGTGGCAAAAGCTACGTGATAAATAAACCCTGCACTTTGGCATTTGGAAAAGTTTCACTCACAGGAAACAGAGATAATCCAACTGCACTGAACCAGAGCAGACATTCAACTGTATCAATGCACTCATCCAAAAGGTTCTGCTAATTAAAAGCAAATGATTCCTTACAAACAGAGCAGCAGTTTATCTTGGTTTAAGCAGGCAGCATGCGACTATCTGCTTTCAGCTCCTGAAAATGTGGCAGGCGTAACGGACGTTGAAGTAAGAAGCCACTGCCTCCACAACACACTCAGGGCCAAACTTCCACTTCCTTGTAATCACAGTGAGATTCTGAAAGAGAGGACAAATGGGCTGGGGGTATTCTTCTCCCTGAACATACTCAAAACCACGTTAGAATAATTCTGACTGGACATGAAATGCAGTCCTCTAGCAGAGGAGGACCTGGACTGGGCTCCTTCTGGAAGCTGCATTTAGACCAAAATAAAGGAAAAAAAAAAAGAAAACAGATTTTAACCTTGATGCTAGAAAACTATTTTCACATTGTCACAAAGCACTGAATGTGTTCAGAATTACTTCAGAATATTTATCATATGCTCAGGGAGTTCTTTTTGATGCCATGAACCAAAAAAAAAAAAAAAGAAAAAACAGATTTCCCATCCCTCACCATACCATCAAACCATATTTGGTCCAGCTAACACACAGGTGGTTAAAGGACACAAGGACGGCAAATGCACTCAGTGCCACAGGATTACGCTTTGACATCAATGCTTACTAGGGTTATGTTTTCGTAAAAACACTTCAGATACCTTTATATTCTTGACCTTCTCAGAGGTCAAGCTAACTATTTCGGACCAAAATGCTTTTCAAGTAATTATACCTCACTGGTGACCACTTCTAGCATAAATTTCAGGCATTCGAATGTCTCTCAATGTTTGATCTTTAATAAAGACGAACTCTTGACGTGCTCTGAAAACTGTATTGGAAAATACATTTATAGTGAAAAAATACGAAAAAAATTCCATATTCTCCAAGCTATCAAGAATACAAGAAGAAGAAAGTCAGTTTTAAGAGAAAGTCAGCTGAAAAGTCCTTGAAAATTTAGAAGTTAGAATGGAGAAAAACAAAGCTGCTTTTACCCTTTTTTTTTTTTTAACGTTACTGCATTACGCTACCATTGAAATAAATAAATAAACAAAAACCTGCTGACCCCCACATGCTAATTCATGAAGTTCCAGGTGATCATCACTGGTTCACTTCTGATCCTTACCAAATGCTCAACACATTAAATGTAGAGTGCTTTCTCTTGCCCATTATCAAGCAAAAAACAGTTGTTGTCATTCAAGCCCTAGCAGAGATGCTCTCAGAGACTCATTTCTGTTGATGGAAGCCAATTTGTCAGGAAGGGGAGAAATCTGTGCTTGTCAAGCTCATTGAAGAAGTTAAGCAGGCATCTATTATCTCTACCTGGTGTATTTAAAAAATGAGTTCATTAGTCTAGCACGTGCATGGACAGGAATTTATGCCAGAAGTTCAGTAATGTACCAGCAGTTGCCTTGCCTTCAGGAGTCTCTGGGGAGCTCCTGACAGCAGCCCTTCTCCCTGAGAATGGAGCACGAAGCCAGAAGGTGACTCTGAGGAATGACTCACATGGTAGACGTGACCAGGCCAAGTTCCATACCTATCTGGGAGCATTCATGGATGGATGGCCTGAAGGGACTCTGTTTCCCAGGAGGACACCTGTGTCCCAGGCCGAACCTGCCCCTCCATGGAAGGGAAGCAGCCTGCTGCGGGCTGGCAGAGCCCCAGCACCACGCTCTCAAGAGCTGAAGCAAATTAGACTTCCAAATGCAGAGGGGAAAAGGGAAACAAGCAAAAAGACAACACAGCTATAAAGCTTGATCAAATTCTTGCACGATGTCCCATTCACAAACGCTAACCCATCTCCTGCAGCACACAGCACACACTGCACCTCTCTGTCACCAGGTTCTGCTGCATGCCAAACTCGCTGCTGTCACCGGCCTGGGACACAGGGTGCTGCACGCTGTGATCTCCTACCTGCCAGTCTGACATTCTGGCCACATCAAATAAAAAAGCAAAAACATAACAAAGGTCAATCTATAATTGAAAACCTGACAACTTCACCAATCTGATGTGACTTTGACCCAAATCAGGAGGGGAAGAAGCTATAATTCATCCTGGCATGCTAATTAATTATCACATAGATTGCTTATTGATTTTCTTGCGCTCACTCTGATACCTTATGAAGCACACTCATTTCATAGAAACCTCTCACAGAATGGCAGCTGCGGGCTGACCAAAGGCAGCCACACGCACAGCAGGTCAAGTCCATGCTCCTGAGAGGGGCAGGGCCAAGGCAGATCTATCCATGCCCTGCACTGAACCTCAGCGTTGTGACAGCTGTCCCCAGACCAGCTCATACAGGCTACATTTCTCAGTAATGATCTCCCAGTGGAGCAAACCAGTTCTTGCCGTTAAAAGCTGCCAAATTCCCAAGGTCACCTCTAAGACATTCTGGCTTCCTGCACAGGACTCACACAGACTGCACAGGACTGGCTCAGATCCCAGAGAAGTTACCTAAAAGAACATTTTCAAATTATAGAATTAATTACTGTCACAGAATAAACAGCAGAGGCATGTCAGGCTGGAGGTAATGATTTGTACAACTAGCTCTTCCACAGCAAATAAACACGTCTATTCTTGCAATGGGAATTGATAATATTAGGAAGTCCAACTACCATCATCCCTGGAATACAAAATCACAGAATCTTTTTGGCTGGAAAAGACCTTTGGGATCATCAAGTCCAGCCATCAAAACAGGAGAGTGTAGGATATGGCAAGGTTTGGCTTTGCTGTCCTGCGCCTCAGACACTCAGAAGGCGATGCTGCCCTCAGGTACTGGGCCTGGGACGACCAGGTGCACGGCAGCTGTGCCCAGGAGCAGCCCCCCCACCCACGCCAGCAGAAGGGACTCCTGCTGCCGCCGAGGAGCGGCTCCAGCAGCACGGGGCCCACCGGCCTGCTGACTGCCCGCCTGCCAGCACTGCTGCTGCCAGCACCGCGCATACGGGCAGACCAGAGCGTGTTACACAGCTCTTCTGAATGGAGACTCTGATGCATTTAAGGGGGAAAAAGTACCATTTTTTATTTGTATTATCCTGACAGAACTGGGTGCCTGAATACTGTTTTCCCAGTAGGAGGAAACTGTTCAAGGCATTGGTTTTCATCCTAGGAAAATGGACAACAGTCTCATACCCCCTAGAAGTGCCAAATGAAAACTGTTTGCATCTTATCTCTAAAACAGCACAAACACATGCCATTTCAGTTGTTGATTTTCATTGGCATGCTCTGGGCAGTAGGGAAGCATCCTCACTGCAAAGGCTTTAATCAGCTTTGTTATGCATTGGTTTCCAGTGCACCGTGAGAGAGAAATTGTCTGTTCTTAACATGTGTGCACAGCAAATGTGTTGTGGTCATCACAGGAAACCCTTGTGAACAGCACCTTGCTTACTTGTGCACTGGGAAGGAGCTAAGGCCTCGCTTCCACCTCTTTACACAGGCAGTGTTGTCTAATGACAGTGTACAATGACAACTGTTGTAACGGTAAGAGCAGCCTCTGAAGACGTCTGTCTGGTGACAGACCGGCCAGGGAGCATGCAGGATGGACCATGGAAAAGGGCTGCGTAAGAAAGGGCCTAATTTGGTGGTGTACAGCAAACACGAGTGAGCCAACAAAAGCACTCGGGAGGCTGCACCCCTCTGACCATGGAACTGCTGGCCAGATTCAGACACAATTCAACACAACCAACAATACAAAATCAGGATTAGTCCCTTTCTACCTCCCCAAGGCTCCAGCACCCCGTGCCATACCTCCCTGCAAGCACTCTGGGTTCCATTAGAGCCAGGCAGAGCCAGGGCCCATGGGTATCTGGCCACGTTACTTGTGTGTTGAGGTCTCTGAGCCGCAAACAAGGCTGGATATGTATGAAGTGAAACAATCTTACTCTGTACAAACGAATCACCAATACAGATCTATGGAAATTCTTGGAGCCATTTTTGGCCTCAAAAATCCCTTGACAGCCTTCTTGCCTGCACCAACACATAGCTGTCTGCTGCAGGAAAGGTCTCATCTTTCGGTTGCTCCATTAACAGCCTGGCTTGTTGATGTAACAAGCTTGTTGATTGCTCCTTAAGGCTTACAGAACACACACCACAGTGCTGAGTACAATGACAATTATTTACTGCTCTGTCTTTTGACACTAATGCAGTGGTGTTTGTAATGAGCATAATTAAAAAAATAGGTTCCTCTTGTCAGAAAAAAAAAAACCAACACATTAGTCAAAGAAAGAAATTGTGCTGGGATCAGCGCATCCAACAAATCCTGCCTGCTTCTGCATTCATTTTTTGTCGTTGGATTCCCTTGTGCTCCAGAAGAAGCAAACTTGAGTCAGCACTTTGCATCTGGCTGGTGCATTCACAAAAGCCGCCCTCCTTAGCGTTCCCCAAAGCCCTGCAAACAAGCTTATGCTTAAGTCTCCTCCGTATCGGTCACACCTACCTGTACCTGGTACTGATTTTCATAAAACTGTAGTTATCTATGACAGCTCTTCTCCCTCGCCATGTTGAGGCAACAGATTCAAAAGTTACTGGCAATGGAGACAGAGATGTGTGTGCCCCACTAGGTGACCGTGCTACCCTTATCTCCTTCAGAAAGTAGGCTAAAGGAAATTGAAAATGCACGAGTCTGTGAGGCATTCTGCTCAGTGGTGGGGCCGATTGCCAAGCCAAGGCCATCCCAAAGACAGGACATCTCACGTGAAACAGTGGGAGAGAACACACATTTTTCAGTCCCAAAGTCCTCAGCAAGAACCTGCCAACAGCAGAAAACCACAGATGTGCTCTGCACCCGAAGCACACAGCGTGAGTGAGGAGCCAGCCACGTGCTGAGCTCCCCTCAGTGCCCCGTCGAGGACACCAGGCCGGTATCTGAGTGACGCCTGGGCTGCGTGGAGCCGGGGACAACCTGACAGCTTCCTGCCCAGGGCCTGCCAGCAGCACAGCCCTCCACACGCCTCCCACAAACCAATCCTCTAGGACAGAATAATTAAGTTAATTAAGGTAGAAATCAGCCACAATTATGGGAATAAGTTAGGAGTCCTGTCTGTTTTTCCTTTTGCATTTTTCAGGACAACATGCCCTCTGACGCAGAAATGTGGCTTGCAGGGAAGCACGCACATGGAGAGAGGCTTGTAGCACTCAGTGATGGGTACCTGCATCAACCTGGCAGCTCTGTCTCTGAAAAGCGATGAAGATTGGACTGTGCTTTCCCTCTCTGAGAGGAAAGCGTAAGTGATCTACTTAAATGAAAATCAATTTTAGATGTTCCTTTATTACACTTTATGGTCTGTGAAGTTACTTTCTTTTCATGGTGTTACGTGAACAGTGTGCAATTCCTACAGTGCCGATAGATTTTCCTTTAGAAAAGTAGTAAAGGTCTTAACTTTTTAATACAAATTACTCCTTGGCAATTCTTAGCTGTCATTCAAGCACTTTAATTCAAAGAATTCTATTTCTCATTCAAAAAACTTTAACTGACACTAATCAGATCCAGGTATTTTTATTATGAATATACAACAATGCTAATCCGGTGTGACTAGACTCTTCAGCCAGAGTATTAAGGGCTTCTTCTCCCTAAAGGGGGATTTAATAGCAAAAAATTAACTTGCTTCCATAATCTGCTTACAGGTACTGCAAGTGGTGAAGATTAGCTCCCACATTCTCTCTTCTGATCCTCTGTACAGACACGCATACGCTAAAAATGAAATGACACGTTTGTGAGCTAATGGGAATCTGTTCCAGTGTGATTTTCAAAGATGCATCAGCATTACATGATAACATGGTCTCTGTGATAACCCAGCACGAGCCTCAGCAGTTACGCAATCACAAAACAGCTGACAATTTTGTGACTCCACGTTTTGAAAGATCCCAAAATGCACGCAAATGGCAGATGCCACTCGTTTAAGCTACATAGGCTTCAGAGCACCTCACACAGGCAGGGCTGCACTCCTGGCCTCGGTCCATGACAGTCTGGGCAGAGGAAGCTGCAAGCCCAGTGGGCAGCTGCTGCCACAGAGGCTGATAAATCAATACACTGAACAAACCTCAGCTCTCACTTTAACAGCAACAGTGTTACAAGCAGTGACCTTCAGCAGACATTCCATACAAATGGCAAACCAAGCATATTCAAGAGCCTGCAGGGGCCCAGCTACAAAACCACCGAGTTAGGTGTGAGATACCTTTATTCATCCTAATTGGGTGTTGCTGCTGAAGTATAATCAGACTCCTACAGTACCAAGGACTGTAATCAGAAATAGGGTAATGAAATTCAACTCCCTTCACTGTTTGATTCTGACTTTTGAAAAGTGAGAAGCAGGCAACAGTTCTCTTATGATGTCTGCAGGAACTATCCTTTTCACTCTCCCCTTACAAGATGCTCCGATGCCTCTTTTTGTTCTCGATGCCTCCCCTGTGCAGCCTGGAGCCAGCTCCCAGCCCGGGGCGGTGCAGCCGCTGCCAGGCACGGCCGGTCCTGTGCAGCACTCAGCAGCCAGGTGAGCTGCGAGGCACACAGACGGAGCAGGGAACGACAGAGCAGAGAGCTGGCAACCTGAAACGCAGCCTGACCTCCAGTGTGCTGCAACAAGACCTGTGCCAAGACATCATTTAGAAAGCTCCTGGAAATCGCATTTTTTGAGGTCTCTTTCCATGCTGAAGGAAGGTGCATCCCCTCATTGCAGCACAGCATGCCTGTGGGCTAGCAGGAGCTCTGAGGGCTTTCCCTCCCACACTCCCAATTAATTTCAAACTTGTCTTTTTAGCTTTTTGTCCAGCTTTGAAATGTGTTTCACTAATGCAAAACATCTCAGAGAAAAGAGCTTCTGAGCTAACAACGAATAAAATTTCAGGTCACTGCATTAACACTGATACCTTTAAAACAGTAACTGTGCTTGAGGTATGGGACAGGATATTTTTCTATGCAGCAATTACAGCACAATACCACAACACGGCCACTAAAAGTAATTCCTGTTTCTAGGGAAAAAACAAAACAAAACGAAACCAACCTAACTAATTTCCATCCAAAAAGCAGAAATCTCTGTGTCTGAAGCACATGGGAAGACGCTGGGACCCCAGCAGCCGGCACAGCCCTCCGGGCGCAGCACCCTCCCTCTCATGAGCAGGCGGTGCTTTAGGTCCCCAAAGGCAGGGTGACGGGCTCTGGAGGCAGGTCCTGTAACTGCCTGGCTTTCTGAGCACCATTCAGCTCTGGCTCCAGGTGGATGGAGCGTTTCTTCACTCCCAGATGTCACAGAATCATAGAATGGCTTGAGGTGGAAGGGACCTCAAAGATCAGCTAGTTCCCTGACACATCACATCGCTGACCCACTGCACTCTGCAGCTTGCTATGGAGAGGTCTGTGCTGCCCTCCACCATGAGGGAGGCTACAAGGTGACATGCCAGGAGCCCTGGGTGAGTACCACATTCCTACCTCATACTTTATAAATTTAAGGTGAACAACAGTTCAGACCTGACCTAGCTCCCAAGCCTGCTGCCGGCGGAGGGCCAGGCTACAGCCCTGCCTGTGGAGCACTAGCATCCTGCAGAACTGGGGCCTGGCATCCATCTCACACCAGCAAGGACTGGGGGAGACCGCTGGCTCTGGTAGCAGAAAGCTTCCTGTACTAACAAGATACAGCATCTGAAACACTGATACACATTTTATCATATTCTTTCATTATTGATTTTGATTAACGTAGGGCAATAGACTCTAATATGATCAGTCTTTCACACCCTCCTGGTGACAACTAACACTAATTCAACGCGATGGGATGGGGGGAAAAAACGTTGAGGTGGCAAAGAGCCAAGGTAAGTGCTTTCCAGCAGCCTTTTCAGATTCAGATCTGGTAATAATTCTGTGATAATCAGATATTATCTCCCCAAATAAATGAAGACATAGCCAGATCAAGATGCCTCCAGTTCTTGATGTTCTATTGTTCTTTTTTC
This sequence comes from Penelope pileata, assembly GCA_013396635.1. Taxonomy (NCBI): domain Eukaryota; kingdom Metazoa; phylum Chordata; class Aves; order Galliformes; family Cracidae; genus Penelope; species Penelope pileata. Next base: position 110,043 of record WBMW01003505.1, on the reverse strand, counting down.
CTGTGTCAGATAAATACATAGAGATTCTTTAATAACTCTTTCTAAGGCAACTTTTTAAACTTGTAATTATTTTCATAATTTTCCTAGTGCTTTCCTACCACCAGGATGGAACGTACAGGCCACCTGTTCTAAAATGATATCTTAGTGCTCACATATTCATACTATTCCACTTAACCACAGCACTACCTCCTGGGATCGAGTTCTCCCCAGCGCAAGCTCCAGAACATTTCCAGAGCTGCTGCTCTCCAGACACAGACCTCCACCAGGTTATTGCGAAGCGCACTCTTATTCCCAGATGATTTCTAGAGATCAAAAACCTGATCTCAGGACAGGTTTAAAGCAAATGAATCGAGTTTGCCACGATGACTGACTTTGCATCAATCACTATTTACACTTGGATGATCAAACAAACTTAACCATTAAATTAAAAACTTTTGCTTTTACTGAAGAGCAGCAGGACAAGAACAGATCCCTGCAGAATACTGCAGACGACTGCTACTCCCCATTAACTTTTGGTGCATTTTGAGAGAAGCAAAACATTAGTACTTTTTCAGTCTCTTAAGTCATTTCATATAGCCTATGATTTGAAACATACTCCTCCAATGATCTAAAGATTCATAAGAACTTTTAATTTGAACTCACAAACTAAGCACAGTAAAGAATCCTTCAATACAGGACATCGCATTGGCAAAGAAGTCACACTATATATAATTCAGTGAATACACTGAAAAAAAACTTCAGCATTTCAATGCAGTTTCATTAGATCTGGATCACTGCTAATCCTGGCAGCATAAAGCACACCAGAATCATGAGCTCAAGAATGCAGCATTTCATATTTCTAACATTATCAAAACAATTATCCATCATTATTATATTGTGTAGATAAAAAGGATGATTGTAATAACAGTATCTTTCCAATTTTTTATGTCATAACAAAGAAAACAAGAAAAAAAAAACACCTAATACTGATTATGCTCATACCCTGGTCTCCTGGGAGCCTAGGAAGAGAGCAAATACTAATTAGCAATGAGATTGATGTTACTGAAGTAACAGGACTCTCCTCTTCTGTGGATTATAAAACATTATTTGATTTTTTTTCCCAATAAGACCTCTGCTGCATGAACAGAATTATTATTTAAAAATCAGCTAGAGAAAACTTACATTAACTGTAACAAGGTTTGGCCCAAATTCTGTGTTGATTTGCTTTAGCACACAAAAACATTTAGAAACACAAAGAACTCTTATGATCTGTGCATGCTACATCAAAGTCAGTTTCAAAGTCTCACGTTCAACTGCTACAACTGATGAATGTCTCCATGCTATAGAGAGGACCCATAACTGACCAGCCTTCTTAACATGACACTAATTCCTGCCATATTTGAGAGCTGCAAATCACAGACACATTTGCGCTTCTCTCCAGGGAACAAAATCATACACCAATTGCATTTACCTATGACATACATCAAACTCTGCCTGACAGCAGAGAAAAATCCTTCCTCTTGCTTACCAAACCGTTCAGTGCAGACAGTATGGTCAGGACCATTTATTTATTTATTAATATTTGCCGTAATTAACCAAATACACTGTCCATGTTGTTCTGCCTCTCTGTGTATGTGGTTTCCACTCTAGAATCTGCCAGGCTGCTACTCACCATTGCTGGTCATGTGCTGGAATTTCCTTCTATACTCATGGGCATCAACGCCTTCATCTGAATTCTACCTTGTCTGGCCAGACTTCACAAAGACCTTGCAGGTCTGTGCATGCCACTAAAAAAATCTTCCATGAATTCAACTGATTGTGAGCCACGGTAGAGGAAGAGCAGCATCACAGAACACGTTTTTATTATGAGAGCACACAGAGTTGCCATGCAGGCACAGTCCAGCTGTGCTAGATGCTACACAGCTGGGAAACTGGATGCATAATCTCATCCTGTAGCAGGATGAGATTTAATTCTATCCTAAAGACCTTTAGAACAGGTGTAGATGAGGATGGGAGGGAGGAAGAAAAAGGAGAGGTGCAGAGAATGAACTAAGATAGGAAAGCAGCACATGAAGGTGTCACAAGTCTCACTTCTCTCCAGGTCCCAGTGTACTAGCTCAGGGACATCTTGTAGAAACTGCAGACGCCAAGTTTTCTTAAATTAATCAAAAAAATCCAGGACACATACCTCCTCAGGGGAGCCTTTCAATGACATGTCTGGAACTAGCAGTCCCCTGCAAAGTGCATAGCTGGAGTGGGTACGTTTCTGGGGAAAAGCCTCTTGTTCATATGGCTGCTTGCCCACAGCAAAGGAGACCATCCAGCATGACTACATATGCCTTAAAAACAGGCATTATGCAAAAAAAGACTACATAGGAAAAAAGCTGAGACGTTCTGGGCATGTTTTTTCATTCTAAATTAGCATGGAGATAAAATATTGAATGTTCTGAAAAGCAACAAGAAGTTTTCACTCTTAGTTGATTTATCTGAACGTAACAACACATCAGTCACTTGAACTCCCACTTTCAGAAATGTCTTTTTCACCCTCTGGAAAGAGGTAATAAGAGAAAGATCCATTTTTTGGATTTGCGTGGTTTCACTTAATGGTCAATTTTAATTGCCAATTCCAAGCAGGCTCGTCAGACAGCTCTTTTGATATTCTCAAACATTTGGTCTCTTTACAAGGAGTTTTCCGGTGACATCATGGGATGAAGATGGCCATTCAATGGGCAAGCCCAGCTTCAGAAGATGGCTGGTTTCTCCCCTCGGCAGGAGACATCAGACACTATTACAGTGCAGAGCACCCCTGTATTCGGGGCATGGATTGCACCAGGACAAGCAGATCAAAACAGGCACAGACTGAAATCTGAAGGGTTTCAGAACAGACTTTTGCTGCCTCAAACACGCAGCACACACCCAGAACTTCTCGATGAGAGGAAGCCACTCCCTGAAAAAGCACAGAACGAATGTCCTGGGAAACACATGCACACACCATGACAATAAACAAGTGCTCCAAGACAGACAGACGCAAAGCCCACCCCTTACCAAGACTGAGGAAGTAAGATCAGGACTTAAGGATCTAATTTCCCCAGTCTTATGAGCCTGGAAACATGAAACCATCCAAAAGAGCAGGCAGCTCGGCCTTTCACACCACTAGGAGGCCTGTAATTTGTCTGACGAGAAGATTCTGCCTTTGCAAACACTTGCTGAAACAAGCCAGGAGATGAACAACTGACAGAAAGCCACAGCAAGAGTTACTGCCAGTTTGGAAGTCACTATGCAGAGTTCAACCCACCGCAACTTTTTACAGTCTACAGGCAGCAAAGGTCAAGTTGTGCCAGCCTGGGGCCCTCTGACCAGAAATGGCTCCTGGCAAGGGACGCGCCAAGTACAGCAGGCCAAGGGGGACACGGCAGGCCTCCTTCAAGCTGCCACTAGGTGGACAAGCGTGCTCAGCTGCAGCGGGATCCTGGTGCCCAGCCCTGCCTCACCAGGACGCGCTCTGAAGCTGTCTCAGCCAGAGGGCAGCTGGGGTGGCAGGGCTCTGGGTGCGGCCCGGCAGCACGCGGCCCTGGGGCACCTCTGGCACACAAGCGGGGCCAAGCACCGTGAGCCCTAAGCGCGGGCGGCCTCGCCAGGCACGAGGAAGAGGTCTTTGGCGCTGGCAACCGATGTGGAAGGGTGGAAGGCTTCCTGCAGCACGACCTGGCAGCAGGAGGTCTGTCAGCCCTCCAGTGCTTACAGCAGGTGGTATAGAAAGCTAACAGAATAAAATATAATGGCAATGTTATAACACCTGTATTTTCAAATATTTACCATTCTAAAAATAGTGTTTTCAATCATCACCTCTAAAATCTAAAATCAGCCTTTAAGGATGATCCATAAAATATTTATTGCCTTAAGTTAATGCATTCTCTGTACAGACTGGCAGTGCTTCATTTCCAAATGCTCCACGTGCTATCGATATTTGAGCTATACAGACTTAACTTTATTTACTGCAGAAAAATATATTAATACTGATTTATTTAAGCACTTTACCAAAGCGGCAGTTCAGTTTAATCAAATCCTGAAGTAATTGGGTTATGTTTGATTTTAAACTTTGAAAACCCAAGGCGAAGATTTATCGAGAGCTGAATTTAGCCAAGTTACCCTCATTACTGATTGCTATTTACACAGCGGGGCAACGCGGGCTCTGCTGGCTCGTGGCCGAGCAGCAGGCCTCCCCGCCCACAGCCACCTCCTGAAGCACCTCGTGCCGCTTCCTCAGCCACTGCGCCAGAGCAGGGCCGGGAGAACCAGGAGGAAAACACTGCCTGCAGAGAGCGACAGCGCAGCGGGGCAGCACCCCCAGCACCACCCCGGGCTGGCACTGGCTGCAGGCGGGTGCAGACAGCAGCGGAGCTGCCACGGGCCCCGCTCAGGCCACGCAGCTGGTAGAAGAGCAACAGTCCCACAGCAGGGGAGAAAAGATGCAGGTAAAATGGTTCCTGTAAATTTAAAATAAATACTTCTTTTCAACCAATAACACTGTTACTGAAGTTTTTATAGTGTTCGCCCTTTGGTTTGATTTCCTGACTAGTCACTAAGCCCCTGGCTCCGCTGCAGACTTTCTTCCCGGTTGCCCTGCAGCTCCCTGCCCGTGGAAGCCTCCACCAGAGGTGCTTCTATCGAGGTGCCACACCTCAGGAGCTGGCAGCTGCCCCAAGCAACAGATCCCCCCGTCACCTTCACCAGGGCCGTGGGTAACTTGGCTCTGCTCTCGCTGAGGGGACGCCGAGGACTCCTCCCGGCTCCCCCCATCCAGCCCCCGCCTGCAGCCCGCCTGGCAGCGCGTCCCGTGGGAGGAGCACGAGGAGCTGCTGGATTTAAATAACCCGGATCTCGTGCTAGGAAAAGCTGATACAGGCACACTCAATTATTTTTAAAATCTTTTCTCAAGAGTGTAGAAACAAGAAAGCAATGGCAGCTGGAAGAAAACCACTACATCTAACTAAACATGTAAAATCATCTTCTGGAAGGAAATCTGTTCCATTGAAGTTAATTTTTCTCATGTTAAGAAAAAAAATCTTGTTAGAAGGAACCAAAATAGAAGACAACCAAAAACTCTGAAACCTTTGTGACAGCTTGTCAAGTTATTATTCACCAATAAACGACCAGATTACTTGGTTACAGAGGAGTTCCTACCCCCACGTGAGCTAATTACTCCAGCGATACATTGGCCAAAAAACATTTTCTGCAGAATGCCAACAATTTCTTTAAGTAAAAACCTTTGAAAAACACTAGTGAGGAGATGCAGAAATTGCAAAACGCCTCCCACCCTGGCTGAAGCTGAAGGAACCATTTCAGATGTCAGCTCTACGTGGAACGCTCCCTCCCAGCCGTGGCCCCAGCACAGGGCGTGCTGCAGCCAGCTCCAGGGCTCAGAGATGCGAGGAAGGCAGAGCTGGAAGTCACCTTGGCCAGGGCTGCCTGAACTCCCAAAAAATGTTTTCAGTAGAGCTGCAGGACAGAGTCATGCTTCATCCCTTCAGAAATAAGTAGCCTGAACTCCCCAAAGTGCCAGACTACCATATTTAACAGGTTATGCTGGACTCGTCCTCCATTTACTCATCCAATGAATTTTAAACCCTCTGTACATTTGACCTTCATACCATACAGTGGCAATGAGTTACGAATTGTAATTTCATGTCTTGACCAAAACGTATTGCATGTTTTTACTCTAAGAATGTTGTCTCATGTCTCATCGGTGCCTTCTGACTCTCGTAGCGTAGGGAATGACCAATACCTGCTCCCAGTCACCTTCTCAAGTTCGTTGTTCCTAGTGTCAACGTTACTGGATTGAGGACGATCATTTAAAGCAAATAATATTTACAGCTTTTTAGTGCTGCATGCTCGTGACTGTGAAGCGAATGAGAATTTTGCTTGAGGAACTGTAGATAAAACAACCAGATTTCTTGGCAGAATTAGTTTTGCCTTACTGAGAACTAATTTTAATGAAAAAGCCCCATAAGCCCTGGGGAGTTGTTAGACTGTGACCTGAACTCCACAATTTGTGCCTAACTTTAATTAAACCTAATTAGCTTTCCTCTTGCAATATGGGTTCCGCATCCTACATTCTCCCAAGCTGTCTGTGCCGGGCACTGCGGATTTCATGAGTGATAGAGCCCAACTACCCATTTGCAAATGATTATAGCAAAAACATCTGCTTAAAAATGATTTTAAAAAATAGCATGCATTTCACTTCGAGTATTTCATTACAGTTTAGGAATTCCACTTCACACTCACCTATTGGTATCAGCAAGCTAAATGAGTGTTTTCCAATTAATATTGTAAAAAAAACTTCAAAGTTCATGTAGGAAAAGTAAATTGAATTTCTTCCTTTATTCTCCTGGCAAACACACACTCAAACTTTGATAAGGCTCTAAGACACCCCATCTGTAGAGATGTTTATCATTTCCCTCCATAATGCTCCCCTGTAGAGGACCCAACAGCATGGGTCTCCTATCCAACTGAAGGAGCGATGACCTCTGCAATGCTCCAGCCCCTGCATTACCCTAATGCTGCGTTATCCGACGAAGCACGAGGCAGGTGCCAGCTTTGCAGGCTCCCTGTGAGTCAGGGTGAACTTGATCACAGGTGATTATCCTGACAGTTCCCATTTAAGACACGTTATTGACCTCATGATGCTCATCTCCCCACAGGAGCCATCACCATTAATGCGGTAACCAAAATGAAGAAGGAAAAAGAAGACTTTTGGACACCAGGTCTCACCTTGTAAACATGAATGGATTTCAGGAGCTTTTAAAGGATGTGTTATTAACACGACCACTTTGAACAGCTTCAAACGAACCACCATAATACATTTCATAAAAACCTCTGAAGACCTTTTTAAAGTTCCTCCTCTCCCATTGTCACAGCCTGTCACACTGAGAAAGCTGGAAGCTTGGTTGGTGGACTTGTCACAGTAAGGTCAAAAACCTTTTATGACCAACTATAGAGCTGATTCAAAAGCAAGTGAAACACCACTCTTTGAACGCAGTTATTCATGGTGCCTATCTCGTCCCACTCAGTGGTTTGCAAGAAGGTGAATCTTTGACATCCCACTGAACAAGTGGCCATCCCACTGACCACTCCCTGCTTGGCAGGGGTCGTGGGAGCGATGGAGTTGGACAACAACTCAGAGGAATCATACAAAACAATTTACTGACTTCAACGACCACAATTGGTCCACTATCTCAAGGCAACATTGGGCAACATTGTAGCAGCAACAACAAGTATTAAGGATAAACAGGTACTTTGGCACAGGCATCTTTTCTTAATCAGCTACTTGGACTTACTCATAGGCAAATTTAGGCAATGACTAGTAAAGAAAATGAATGAAAAGAGATCGAGAGGAAAGAAAATGTAAGAGAGAAATGAAAATAAAAGCAAAAGAGACAGATTTTCACCACATCCTCGGATCCAGCGTAGCCTTCATCCGTGGGTGGCAGGTTGACAAAGGCAGAACGCACGTGTTCGCCTTTATACAGTCCAGGTGGTCATAGACTGCCCTTGGGGTGGCAACTCCCCTGCGTCTGCACAGTGCAGGGTTCCAAAAATTTGGGAGTTTTCAGTAAAGTCATGCAGCCTTCTCCTCAGTAAGTTGCCATAAAGGTAAGTGGGTAGAACAGCTTGCTGCCCTGCCTCCGCAGGACCCGGCCTGCTCCCTGCCCTTCGCTCTCTAGGCCAAGTTGTTGAGCCAAGTTCCCCGCTGGTCTCTCAGAGTGCCCTGCTCAGACAGGCTGCATGTACGCAGTGCTGCCCTGCAGAAGCCCACCTTGGAGCCCAATCTATGCCACAATTCATTAGGTCTCCTGCCCCCTTCCTGAAAAATAAAAAACCTAGAAAAAACCAGCCAGAGAAATCTGGAAGATGCCTCCTCCCAGTCTGCAGTTACCTGCCCCAGCTGCCGCTCCTGCTGCCCGAGCAGTGCCTTGCACCCCGACTCAGGCTTTGAGCTGCCAGGCCAGGCACAGGCTGAGCCTGCCTGGCTGTGACAGGTAACAGCAGAGGGGGCTTCCAGCCTGGGCAGCGCGCCTGCTGCTCTCAGACTCACAGGGCAGCTTCAGACAAACGACTCTGTCTCTCCACATTCGTTTCCCAGTATTTCCACTTTGCATGAGGCACTGAGCACTGATGACCCATTATGGAATGGCACACTGTATTAACTTTGAGGATAATAGTGCAGTGTATTAAATTTGAGTATGAAAAGGCAAGTGTAAAATCCCTGCAAATCACTCCTCTTCCCTTGGAAGCGTGAAATTACAGGAATGGGAAATCCTTCCCTGAAATATCTCTGCACTGTTTGCTTTAACGATTCAGTCTTTTGAACACCTTATGGTCCCCCAAATAAAATAAAAATAAATGGCCTAAACTAAACGCTGTGGGTTTTTTGTGCTAAGTCTCAAAATGATTTTAGCTGTAATAAAACCCCTTAGAAGGAGGGATGATTTTCAAAAAGACGTTGATGGCACAGCAATGGTCATGACAGAAATAACAGTGCTGTAACTTGATTATTCATGAGGACTGTGAGAAGACATAATAATCAAAGCCCCTTTTCTTTTTTTAATTCACCTCCTGCTCAAAGTGGTCACAAAGTATAACAACTTCTTACTGGCGCTGGAAAACAAAAAAGCACCAAGGGTGCTGGGCAGGGGTAGGCACGGCACGCAGTTATGGAACTAAAATAGCAAGGAACTGTATTGCAGCTCCTTGACTTGGGGACAACCTTGAAGTCGGGGCACGGGGCAGGACAGGGAGAGGTGAGTGACAGAGGGGACCCATGGCAGCAGCAGAGCCGGGCCACCTCAACACCTCCCCAGCGGCCACAGCCCCCTCCCCGCTGCCACAGCCCCAGGAGCCAGCTGTGCCCCGGCTGCACATCTGGGCAGCACCTCGCAGCCCCAGCCAGGGCTTCACTGAGCACGCTGCACACAGACTCGGAGCTGACCTTCCTTCTCTCACTGCAACGAGACATCTGACTGCAGCTCCTCAACAAAATGGCTCCATTTTAAATGGGGAGGAAGGGAGGAGAGAGACTGTTCCACACAAGGAACATACAATTAAAATATTCTGAAAAATAGTTATTAGAAGTGCCTGGGAAATTATTCGTATTTATTGACTACTTTGACCATTTAGGCTTTGGTCAGCCTTGTGAATACACACTTGATTTTAACACTGCCATCAGTAGTTTTTAAAACTACAGCTTCCTAAATTACTGAGAGTGAATGAAAAGCTTTAAATGGCAAGCTTGTAAATTAAACATACGGCCATCTAAGCCCCCAGCAATGTATACAATTTAATATAATAGCACTGAAGCAACGCTTCCCTTGCTCAAGGTGCTACTTATACATCTAGACAGGTGTAAAGGTTTCATTATCTAAGTGACACGCTAACGCGCTTTGAATTTCACAAATTACACGTTAGTGGGAGCTTCTATTGTACTGCAACTCATGTCAGGCTGAAATCACCTTGTACAAAAGCCAGCAGAGGGATTTCCATTATTTTGGGAAATATTATGTATTTCCTAGAGTATGATTAAGTGTAATTTGATGCATTAAAAATAATAAATATATAATTTTTGCCTAGTGCTTTGCAAGTGCTCATCCTGGGGGTTTCCCAAACAATTTTCATTAGTTAATGAGGCATTTCTACCACAAGAAGCCATTAGGGTGGTTTGAGTAGTAAAGAAGCATCTAAATTCATACTGATCTCAACAGTTATCTCTTCAAACAGATGGTCTGTTGTTCACATCTGCACTTCCCTGACTCCTTAATTGCTGATGTACATGCTACCACTAATTGTACAGTACCAGTACCCTCGGTACAGCAATGAAGAGCTCAAAGCTTCTTTAAGAGTTTTGGTTCTTGAGGCTGCAGCTTAAGGAACCAGCCATGGCACAGCTCTGTGCTGCAACGCACAACAGACCACAACGAACGGAGAAGAGATTTCTTTCTCCCAAGACATACAAAGGCAAAACACTCAGCTCTGGGACAGAGGAGTGGGCAGCAGGTGGGCAGCAGCTGCTTCAGGTCCTGCAGCTTGCTTCTTTGCTTCTGTGTGGCAGAGAGGGCTTATGGGCATAGATGTCTTCTGCTGTGCTCCAGAAGGTGACTGCCCATTGGCTTCTTGTGCCACAAGGAAAAGGATTTTGGTCGGCAAAGACTCATGTGGGGAAGTACTGCCGAACTGGCACTTTATTTTAAATGTTTAACATTTGTAAGTAAAAAAGAGCAGTTAAAATACTTCCCTGAGAAGGCCAGGGATAGAATAGAAAAAGGAAGGGAAAAAGATGCTACAATCAACAAGTCTGCAAGGCAGCCCAGTGCCCCAGCACCTTACCAGCAAGGCCCTTTGCAGGGCACACTCTGCCCGCGTCCCGCAGGCAGCACAGTGCAGCCCCGCACGGGCACGGGCGCTGCCAGAGCTCCCTGCAGCCCCTGTCAGCGCTGCATCAGATGAGCATTTCTAGGTTAGGAAATGCGAGGTAACTTTCAGAGACGCATACATTTGCAATTCATTACTTCTTTTATCAGGCCTGGCTGCTTTTCAAAGGTTTAAAAATCAGATGTGGAAAATGAGATTGCTAAAATCATTTGACAACTTAATAAAGGGCTGCTGCATGCTCCCACGGCAGATTTCAACAACAGAGCGCACAACAAACGCACGAAAAAATGCCTTCAGGGCGTGGGGAGCAGCCTTTGAAAACTCAGCATCACAGGAGAATGAAATTCACTGTTCCATTTGTGTCATTTGTTTTTTCCATGACTTGTGTCCACCTTCACATAAACATTTCTGTGACGATTAAACACTTATTTTCTAAGGGGAAAGGACCCATTTCAGTCGTGCATCCTGTTCATGGCGTCTTGTCTCATTCCTATAAAAGTAGGCACCATCATACACACAGACAATACTACAGATAAGAACAATATCAAAAACACAATTACTATTTAAATGAAACTAACTTGTAAACATGGAGTAGAACGAGCAACAGTGCAAAAACCCAGAGCAGAAAATTGCTCGCAACCACAGCGCAGAGCCCAGCCTGGGCAGGCTGCCGGGCAGCAGCCATCCTGGGGAGACAGCCACCCCAGCTGCCCCTGGACAAGCCATGCCACGCTCCTCCGCCTCCATGAGCCATCCCAACATCCCACTTCTCTCTGGTACCAGAAGTCCCACTCAGACACACCGTGTGCTAAGTCATCATCCTGTGCCAGCAGGGAGCTCCGAGAACCCAGCAGGCCCCAGCAGCCTCCAGGCCTTCCCTCAGCGCTCCCACCCCCAGACAGGGACACCAGCTTCACTCATATGCTTTCGAGCTGTTGCTCAGCCCAAACGTCAGTCTGCATCGAGCCAGAACCCCCAAGCTAGGAAGGAGAGGCCTTGAGGCCAGGTCTGTCCCAGCTAAGAACCGTAGCAGCAGCGTTCAGAAAGGCCATGCACCTTCCCCACCACCATGCCACCTCCGCAGCCCAGCTCATTCCCACAGAGCGAACAACAGAAATCCACTGAAGTAAACACAGACATGCACAAAAAGCAAGAGAGAAGAAATGAAATACTTCTGGAAAAGGGCCCTGGCAATCCCGCCCGCGAGCTGGCTCACTGTGAGCTTCAGGGGCACGGCACACGCTTGGTATTTTGAGAACAGCAGGAAATGGTAACGCTTCCTACAGCTATTTTGCATGCCAATTAAATATTCCAAGTTTATATCAAGATTATTGTCACCTATTTAATGGCTCATTGATTTTACAAAACATACCAATTTTCTCTTTCTTTTCCATTGAGGTAGTTACAGTACTGACTAACCATAAAAATTAGATAACATGCTGCAGTGTGACTTAAAAACATCTGTGCATTTGATACGTGCACTTCTAAGTGAGAGATGAGTTAACGTCCCCCTGCCTTACCTCGCATCACCACATTTGGCCTAAGTTGCTCCAAAGCCAGAATAGGAGCAACTGAATTACACCGAGCATGATATTAGGGGAAAAAAAAAAACACCTAGAAATTCTCAGCCATTTCACCTATGGTCCTCTGAAGCACTGTGCAAATATATGTCATCAAACAGTACAGTTCTTTCTGTAGCCGAAGAGCTGGCTCTCAGCAAAAGGCTCCAGCCTTCCTCAGTAAGATTTCTGAAAGACGTCCCAGGAACACGCCGGCTCCAGGCTGCCCCCTGCATGTCCCCTTGGCCATCTTTCAGAACAGGACAAAAATTGCCACGCTGTAATATTTTTCATCAGATACAGAATTGCACAGTGTTTGTTTTTTGCAGCACTGCATCCCCTTTCACATTTCCACTTAGAAAAAGATGGAAAATATCTGGAGAATGCACACAAAGCACCAGTTCTCTGCATTTAACTAGCAGCAGGTTTCAGTTTTTCTTTTCAAGTAGACATTATTCACTCCACTAAACTCCTGAATAGAATACTTTGAAGAAAATGATAGAAATAAGAATCTCGTGAACACAATGGAAGTTTACACAAATCAAATATTCCAACTGAGAAAAAATTATTTAGCAAATCAAGTTATTTATATTGTTTTTTTCATCTTACAGAGAGTAAAAAAAGGTAGAAGTCTTAAACAGCTTTTTCCTCATGACACAAAATCCTTCCTAACCAGGAAAACATTTTCACCCCTTGATTCCCATGCTCCCTTGGTCTTGCTGTTCTTTCTATCTGCCTTATCAAATCATTGTTTTCAAGGATTTGACTCAAGAATAACATGGGATTTGTGTTCCCTCTGGAATGATCCTGCCCTGTTCCTTCACAGCACTATCTACCATCTCCCCAGTGCATGGGGACATGTCTGCAGAGACTGCTGACTTCAGGTTTTCAGCTATAGTTCTAGCCAGTGGAGAAAAATCCCTAAAATTATTTTGAAATGTGGCGTAACTTTCTGTCAGAAAGAGTGCAGAAAGCAGTGCAGTGTGACACCTCTCCCAGCCGACAGAGAAGAACATTCTCCGAGACTCCTGCCTGCTCGGCACCATTCAGGCTGGGTCTCACAACACTGCCATCAGGAAATTGAAGAAGGGATTGTCGTAACTTCTGTTAGAAACTAGGACAGGATCCACTCCCCAGTGGGCATTGGAAACCCCCTACCAAGAGCACACTAGCACTTTACTGTTCATCTTAGAATCACGGAACCATAGAATTACAAAGGTCAGAAGAAGACCTCCAAGATCATCTAGTCCAACCATCCACCTACCGCCAGGAGTACCTAGAGGTTTTTCCCTGCAGTCTCCTAAAGCGATGGCATCCCCCAGCACTGCTCTGCCACATCGAACTCTGCCCTCTCCCCCATCTCCCCGTCTCCTTACATAGAGTTGTCTTACTGCTTTCACTCTGTAATACTGCCAGTGTTTACCCCTTAAAAATGTGCATCTTTTTGTCCTTGACTGCTGTTTGCATACCCTTGTTCACACGAGCCTTTAACTGCCAGTATGTTCGCTGCTGTGTAACACGGGGGACCTTTGGGCATCTGCTCAAGCATCTCTGAATGCTCCCCCAGCACACACCTGTATTGTTAGTGGCTCTCTTTCATTTGGCTTTATGTAGTTATTTCCACAGCTTTACCTGTCCCACAAAAATCTATCTGTAAAATCTCATTTAGTAACAGCTAGTAGAGCCAAGCAATTACTCAAAAAGCGCTCAGAGTGTCTCCTTTGCCTTTCTTGCACCATCTTTCAGC
>WBMW01003505.1:46161-96229 GCA_013396635.1 Penelope pileata | reverse complement strand
TGGGATGGGGGAGAGAATTAGGAGAAAACACAGTGGGACTCATGGGTTGGGATAAAAGCTATTTACTAAGACAGCAAGGAAGTAAAAAAAAAACAGTAATTATATATACAGATGCAAAAGTAAATGATGCACAAAGCAGTGGCTCACCACCTGCCAACCGATGCCCAGTCGGTCCCCAGGCAGCGGCCCCTCCCCAGCTCACTCCCCTCCCTTATATCACACGATGCCATATGGTATGGAATATCCCTTTGGGCAGTACGGGTCAGCTGCCATGGTCCTGTCCCCTCCCAGCTCCCTGTGCCCCCCAGCCCCTTGCTGGCAGAGCAATACAAGCAGCTGGGAGACTGAAATGTTCTTGGCTCTGTTCAGCACTGCCAGGCAACAAGCATAAACAATTGATATGTCATCAGCTTGTTTTTTCTCTAGGACTAAAACAAAGCTTCATACCAGGCGCTACAAGAAAGGCAACTTCTGTCTCAGCCACAAACTCAGGCAGCACTCCAGCACTGCGCATCGCCTGGCCGTGGCCCCTCTGGAACCAGACCCAAGCATCTCTGCTCAGCACGGTGCGGTCCGAGCGCAGGTTATCCCACATCCCAGCTCCGACAGCAACGTCTTATAAATGCACTGCAGGCCAAAAGTCCTTCATTAAAATAAATGGGGAACGCTCTTGAATGAAACTTAGAAGAATGCAGCTCTGCGCTGTCAGGTACTTCACGTGCCCCCCAACCACATCTATCTGATAAATGACTAATTATCCTAAGTTGTGTTACAACTGGATCTTGATCATGATTATTAGTGATTAAGTACTATTCAAATCCTACGCTTCGATCCAGTACAATATCTGTGACTCAGGAGACGGGCAGAGTGCCCACTGCTCATGGCAGCACTAACACACTCCAGCCGTGGCACAAGTAAATACCTCCTAATTTGACACATGCAGTTTTTCAAGCAACTGGGCTTAATTACTTTCATAAAATCCAACACTGAGCTCCAGGCTTTCAGATGTGAAAGGGTACACATTCTGCAGCCCGCAAACAAGTGTGCAGTGCAGAAGTGTACAGCATTTCATTTTACCCCTGACCCAGAAGAGGGCCAGGGCTAAGGACTGTCTCAGTTTACGGCAGCTCCTGCAGACTAGCTGTAGGCTTGTGGTCAGCCACTGGCTTAGCTATCTTCAGAGCACCTGTGGCCAGAACATCTGTTCATGTTGAAGAACAAATCTACCCACTGAATTTGTTGAATATTGTTCTTTCATTACCTGTTGTACATCCTTTAGATAAAAATAAGTCCTCTGTGAATGAACTTCTTTGCAAATGCGAAATGGAAGCAAAATATATTAAATTGAAATACAGCTGATAATGCACCATTAGTTTCCCTGCAAGGAATAAGTTCAATTCTCAGTATTTGATTTTCCCTCTGGATAATGAATACCACCCATTTAAAAGACCTATAAATAAATCACTTTTCCATTTCTCTACTGCTAAAATACAGTAGCATGTAAAAGCATGGTTTTACTGTATTATTAAAAAGTGTCATTCTTGTTATCAATAAGGTTTCTCAGTTGAGAAAGCATAAGCTGAACATCTCGTGACTCTGAAATGCTAAAACAAATAATTCCCATCATTTTTCCACTCCTTGCTAAGTACCACTGCAACTCCGATTGCAATGTCAGCTGTCTAGATAAGGATTATATAACCCACTGAAAAAAGAGTGAACGTATAACTGCAAGTCAGCTTGAAAATAAATGACTCAAACATGGAAAAATTCAAAGACTAGGACCAAAGATCATGCCTGAGTCCACTTCTGTGCAAAAAAATACTTATTACCAAATATCAAAAAAATATTGGCATTCACTTCCGCAAAGAACAGATGCATTTCACTGAAATATTCAGCTCCCAGATAGATTGCGGTGTCATCCAAGGAATGGTAGGGATATTATCAACCGAGAATAGAGCTCTGGGAGCTCTCAAAAATATTGCAGTGCCTACAGTTCGTTCATCAAATGATTGTGAAAAAAAAAAAAAAAAAGGCAGTTAGAAGACAGACAGCAAGAGAAATAAAAGCTGTGAAGTCCTGCAGTACAAAGCTCTGAAACACAGAGATGAGAATGTTTTGAAAGGAAACTGGTAACACATGACACGAAACATACTCAAGCAACAGGACAGATAGAAGAGGGGGCAGACATGGCCGTTTCCTCTGTCATAAAATACTACATGCATAAATGCACGTAAAAAGCTGATTTTAGAAAAAGACAGAAAACTGCTTAAAAGCTCCAAACCATTACTATCAACTTGTGAAAAGGGCTGTCAGTATTGTTGAAAGCTCAGGAACAGAACTTTGGGCAGGGTAGTTACTTGCGCTTGAGATCAGATCCTGGGCTCGTGCAGAGCCACTTTCAAGAGCCACTGCCTTAACAAAAATCAGTTCGATGTTGCCTCCTTTGTAAATAGATCATCTCGAAAAATGGAAGACAGAGTCCTGATAGGGAGCAAATGTTACTGTTCAGTCCTAATCCTGTTATCACTTCCGTACTCCAGATTTCTTTCCCATGGAAACGATGCCATAAAACAACGCACACGTGTGTCAAAGTAACACTGGTATTTACATGTATTCCGAACTGGAGGTTCTAGAGAACACCCTTGTCTATAAACCTACTGTTCTGCCATGCGGGCATCGCTGCTGAACCTTCCTGACAAAAGCAGCATACCCCAAAGCATCAAATTGGCTGGCAACTGAGAAGTACAGAAAGATTGAGCTAGGGATCAAAAGGGAGCCACAAGGTCTTGCCAGGAGCAGAGTGAAGAAAAAAAAAATAGGGCAGAGAAGCCAAGATCAAGGTACAAGAATACAACAGAGGTAAGGATGGACAGGGAGACTGAAAAGCACTACCTTAGTGCAGCAGTATTTCTTAAGAGAAACAATAGGGTTTGCAGAAAGTGTAAGGGCTGTAGTTTGGTATTTGGATTAACCTCGTCCTCCAGAACACAGTTTGATGCTATCATGCATAGGGTGGTGATTTTCAGATCAAACCCAAGAATTCCCAAGAAGGGCTATCAATTACTGAAAGATCATCATTAGCAGTCTTTCTTGTTGCTCACAGAAAGAGCAGAACAGATGAGTCTCCTTGCTTTCTTCCATGATAACAAGCCGTAAGTGAAAAGCTTTGCTATTACCCCTGGAAGCAATGTAAATGCTCAGCCAAGCATCGGACTTTTGTCTGGTTTCTCAGACGAAATAAGTTTAGCCACCGTTCTGAACAGATGTAGAATTTGACCTGTGAGTAAACACTGCTTCTACTTGGCTTGGTTTATAATCCAAAAGAGAAAAAATCCAGCTTTTTCCTTCCTAATATTCTATAGAAATTTGGCAAAGCTGCCTTGTCTGTGACTACATCATCAGCCACCAAAGGTGACCTGCTCAATCCAGCCTGATGTTGAACAAAATCAAGCATTTCAATCAAATCCTAATGTGAACCTATTTCTATCACTAGCACACATACATACACAGGAGGAGAAAAAAAACACACACACACAAGAAAAAGGAGAAGAAAAATGATGGACTTGATTTTACTGAAGGCAAAACTAGAGTGAAAGGCTTTACACCCACAAGAGCAGACTGGCTGACTTCAGCGAGAGCCTTTCGCTGAGAATGAGTCTGACAAAGCCCTGCAACACTGCAACCACAAGAACCCTCCGGAGGCACTGACCAAAACGAGCACAGGGCAGAGAAGGGAGAGATCACACACTGAAGTCAAACGAGAGCTGGTGACACTGCTCTGGCACTAAGCACTGACCTGACCCAACCTGGAAATCAGTAGGGAGAGGCAGAGCAACTCTGCTGAGCTGGGAGCTGGGTCAGGCGGGGGGAGCAGACAGGAGGGGAGAGACCTGAGCTCTCAAGGGGCCAGAGGCACAGTACATGGACTGGAGTCTTCAGCTTTGTTGTGAGCTAATGAAAACACAGTACCAGGCAGTTCACTCATTTGCTTGCGGTGCAAATCCTTCCAAGAACAAGGGAAAAATGGAGATCATTTGCTCTGAGGTTTAAATCAGCAGGGAGTTTTAGGAAGCGTCTTCAGCTTCCCTGTCCACCTGCTGCTGGGTGAAACCTTCCACCCCAGGACTCCCCAGCTGCTGGAAGATGGCTCAGCCTTATGGAGAGCTGCTGGAGGCTCACTAAAGGAAAGTGCAGGAAGGGACAAGGAAGAAAACAGTCCCTAAGTGATGCCCTTACTACTGGCACTTTAAAGACCTGCCCACACCCAGCCCGCAGCCCTGCACAGCTCCTCCCGCAGCTGCTGCTGCTGCAGAGCCATGGGGCAGCAGCCTGGCCCGGCCCCAGGCCCGCAGCCATCGCTCAGCACCCAGCAGTGCCTGAGCTGCAGCCAGGGCACGGGGAGGGTGCGGTGCAGTGCTGGCACCTGGTATGGCAAACAGCTGTGTGCACTTTGATACGTTGGCTAAACACAGTCCTGGGAACAGCAGAAAACGTGCAGCTTCGCTTTCTGTTTTGAGAAAGGAATTTGAGAATAGGCTTCAAGATTTCCAAAAACACAACCAATTTTTTGGTGTATTAGTGACTACATTTTCAGATTACATAAGTACTTTACCTGCAAATATTCAAATGAAATGTATGGAATTGCAATCAGACAGTCAACCCCAAGAAAAATTTGCTCATGTCTCTCTACGAGACTTTTACAAGACCTCTCTTACCAGAGAAAAACATCCCTCGTGTCACAATCATGCCTCACTCACATCATCGCTTTTTGGCAGTACGGACATTTGTGAACAACTATGTGCAAGGATGAAGCACAGGAAGAGCAGAATTCCATCACAAACCTCTGTTGAACACCTCGAGAACCCACCGAGAATTGCAACCACTGCCATCGAACCAGACTGATGCATCGGTTTCACAAAAACATGGTCAGATAGCCCACTAGTTTTATGGTTTTGCTGTTCTTTTTTATGTTTTAATAAAAATACAAAAAAAAAAGAACTTTTGTTAGTTATATACATTAACTATATGATATACATTATACGTGGCCCAAGACAATTTCCTTCACTCAATGCGGCCCAGGCCAGCCAGAAGGCTGGACACCCATGACCTGAACAAAACAACACAAAATACACAAAACACATCGGGGCCTCCCAGAGAGCTGGTGGACAGGACCTTACCCAGTGGAAACAGGCCCACAGGATCCCCGATCTCCAGGGACTGCCTCTGTGAAGCACCAGCAGAGCCCATCCCCAGCGCAGAAGCCAGCACGGCTGAACAGGAACCAGCCAAGCTGGGGCCATTTCTTCTGGACACGTCTGCGCAGCCGCCAGCTCCCCTCCTTCGTTTCCCACATGCAGGGGACACCACTGACCGCGCACTCGCTCCTTAGAGGACACCCAGCCATCTTCCCTTCTCGTGGTTCCTCCTCTGCTGCCCTTTCCCTTTCCAACAGCCACCCTTCCCTCAGTGCCACGCACTCCTGAGATCTGCCCCTCACCCGACCTCAGGGTGAGCCCGGCCCCATAGCACAGCGCAGCCCCGCAGGGCGCTGGGGCTCTGCCCAGGGGACAGGCAGCAGTGCAGGGCTCCCACCCACACCTGCCATCGTCCCAGCAGGCACGGGAGCAGGTCTCTGCTTCACAGCGCACGGACGGGCTCAGATGAGAGTCCGCCATGCTCCAAAGAGCGGATGGGACAAATCAGACCCCAAGTGGGCAATTTGGCATTTTGCAATGGTGCATTCTTGTGGACAGTCAAATATACTTAGGAGGATAAAATGCTAGTGGAGCACCATGTTTTACCCAAGTTTTATAATTGAGTTATTACGGAAGTGTGTTAAAAATAGGGTTTATAATAGAAATGCTGACACTAGAACAGCATGAACACAGCTGTTGTAATATAGTAAATTCGTAAGAAATTGTATAGCTAACAAAGTAGGTCAAACAGCTTCAGAGGAAAAGCTGTGTTTCACATGGCATACTATCTTAGGAGATCTTGGTTGTTTTTTCAAGGAAACAGAGATGTTCTCCATTCTGTGCTAATTCCCACCATCTTTATTCCTAAAAATATTCCCGCGGGAGGTGGGGCTGGCCTCCAGACACAAGCAAACGCAGCGGTGGGCGCAGCCCCCCGGCCCTGCCAGGCACCGAGCACCCGGCCCAGGGCCCGCAGGAGCACGCGGCAGCGGGGGGCACCACGCAGGCTGGCTGAGCACTGCTGGGCGCAAGCAGCTCACGTGCCAGACTTCCCATGTCAGAAGGGCTGCCTGTGGACATAACAGTCCTTAAGGCGTTTCTTCTTCCATGAATTCGTCCCATCTCTTTTCCGAACTTTTGTAGACTTTCAGCACATTCCCCTGGAAAGAAATCCCAGAGCTTAGGAAGGAACAGCAAGGAAAAAGTAACTTCCTGCAGATTGTATTTTTAACCAGCCATATGCTTGCAGTGTGTTCTCTGCAGTATTTCACCGGGTAGGATGATGAACAATCACTATTTCCCTTCTCCATTCCAGCTATTTTCTAATTCCCTGTTGCCTCGCCCTTGCTGTCTCTTCCCCAGTGCATGATGTCCTCCCGGAACAAATTACACTCTCCACGTCTTCAAAATTAGTCACGACCATGCTGGGTAGGATCACTCCTCACGATTCTCTTTGGTCTCTGACAGTAAGGAATCTCACTACATAAACACTGGTAATATGAAGAAGCTAGATTAAATTCTACAGTTCATTGTAAAATACCACAGAAAACCTTTTATCTGTTCCTGCTTTATCCAGATATAATGAACAAGGGGAAGAATTTAGCTTTAGTCTGTCAGTGGATCTTCCCAATTGCTACTTAAGCACGTATATGACAGCTGTCAATTCAGAAATAGTTAATCCCAACAGAAAGATGACAGGAAAACATTGAGTTGATGTGACAGCAGTGGCAAAAAAATTTTGAAGCATGCATCCCTGTAGGAAATGTTTCTGCACTACAACAGATGGCCAGTAGTCAGAGGAAACTATTAAAGCTTGAACTGTGGAAATTGGTTGAATTTCTCACAGCAAAGGACAGCAGATAAAAATAAATACGTTACCCATTTTCTAGGGCGAGCCAGCCCTGTGGCAGAGCGCAGCCATGCAGCAAAAGCACGGGACAGGCATGGTGTTGGACAGGCATGTGTTGGACAGGCATGGTGCTGGACAGGCACACCTGTGCTGCGCGACGAATCCACCATCGTTCTGTCACTGCCATGCACTATGCAAACCATGCAGGCACACAAGCATCATAACTGCATAATGACTACATTAACACACAGGCAGCCATCAGAGAGAGGCTGGTAACACATACACATATTATATTTCTATATACAGAATTTTGCCAAACACTGATTCTTCAACTGACCGTCTCCAAAGTTCACGTCATTTCAGACCAGTCTGCTATCCAGATGGCATTCACCAGGTCTGGTTTTTCCACAGTACTAAAATGTATCCCAGCACGGGGCAAAGAAAATGAAGATTTCCTAAGAAAACCCCAAAGTAGGAGGAACAGGAGGTGTATGAGCGTTGTAGCCAGTCTGGGCTGCATTCCAAACAAAGAAGGCTATGAGAGAGGACCACAAAAGTTAAAAAAGGCAAAAGTTAGCTGAGCTCTCTTTTGGGACCCATTGAAACATGAAACTCAGAGACTATGAGCCTGTGGGAATCAGAGAACAGATGCCCAAATCATTCCTGTATCTGAAGACCTTCTTTTCAAAAAATAAAATAAAAATAAAAAATCCCTTGGGAATCCACAGCAATACTTTTTTGAGTGAGAGCATCTCAACAGCTGCAGGCTGACCTAGCACAGCTCACCACAGCTTGTTTCGCCCACTGCCCTGGGCATGTGCTTGTGTTACAACAAATGCTGCCAAGTCTATGTGTATTAGAACTTCCCAGCCTCATTCTTTTGAGCAGAAAACAGAAAAGAAGTGAAGCAGCAACAGTGCTCAGCAGCCCACCACAGACAGCAGCCAAGCAGCGGGTACCGTGTGTGGGCACCCTGGCACTGTCCAGCTGGGCTGGTACCAGCTCTGCATCTGATCTGAGGAAACTCTCTTATCACTGATAGAAAACAAGGAAATTTCTCTCCGCCTGAAATAAGACAATTTTAAGACTGAGTCAATGATTAAAAAGTGCAAATGCTGTTTCTTCAGCCTTAACAGACATCTCTGTGAAGTGCACATTATGAAGAAGAGCAGCTAAATTAAGTTTGTAACACGGAGGCGGAATTTCAAGGGGAAAGGAAAGAAAAGCCAACTAAACAAAGCAAACTACCAACAGCATCACATGAAGACATACTTTCTCATAAGAACTCTCTCATATGAATGAGGATAACCTTGCTTCCAGCACGCTGTTCTCACATATTTAATAACGGGATACAATTTTGGATGTTGACAGAAAGTAGAAGTGACAGAAAGCTCAAGAAGCTTTGCTTTTAGCATTTGCCTTTTGGAATGGAAATACTCAAACAGAACCCCTAGGCTGATAAAATCTGTCACTCCAACATCAAATAAAAATAAATAAAACCAACAGTATCAGCCACTAAAAATAAGTAAATCTGTTTTTGTTGTGAACTGCAGCAATATCTATTTTAGATCTTCTCTATTTCAGAAGTTTGACGAGCTCCCTTCTGCTGCTTTAGGAATCCAAACCTGCCAAGTAAGATAGCAGCATTACTTCCAAATAGTGCCAAACCACGGGCACAGCTGGAGCTGGAAGTGCAGAAGCCCCAGCGAGGCACGGGGATGCGATGCTGAGGGGCACAGAAGCCCACCTGGGGACTGCAGAGAGCTGCCGGGCAGGGCCAGCGGGGCCTGCTGGCCAGGGCTCCCCGTCCCGCTGCTCAGCAGGCCGCAGCCTGCACAGCCGCTGTCCTGCCAAGCATGTTGCATCCCTAAGACACGCCCCAGCTCTTAAAGCTGCATGAAGATCCACATCCGTCTGATGGAATAAGATGGACTAATAAGGGTTAAAAACTCAATTCCTTCTGCCCTGAAACATGTTGTTTTGTAAAGCCATACAATAATAGTTCTGACAAACACAAGCCTAACTCTGACCATCTCGACTTTCTAACTTAATAAATACACAAATGTGTGCGTACCTTCTAAACAGACTAATTACAGCTGATAGCTCTGAGAGCATTTCACGTTTCAGTAATAAACTTATCTATCTCTATTAAATATTAATATATCATCTCTCCCTGTTACCTATTATGTCATCAGTCACACCAGTTTTAGGAGGAAGGTCAGCAAAAACAAAATAACAAGATTTTTGTCATTTGAGCACTTTATGGAGGCTTATAAAACCCTGACAAGTGAAGCACTGTTTAAAGGATGGAAATGTAAGAAGGAAAAAAACAAACAGAATAAGTTCCTCGCTTACATGTGTTTATTTGTAAGAATATTTCAGAGGTCACAGTGCAGCCAGGACAGGAAGGCCATGGGAAGGGCAGCGTTAAGGAGAAGGAGCTGCAGCAGTTCCCCACACCGCTCCTTCCCCGGCTCTGCACAGGACGCCGAGAGCCGGCTCCCGAGCTGCTCGGCAACGCTGGGAACACTTGGGCCCCGTGGGGCTGCTGGGCAGGGCAGGGCCTGTAAGGACATGGGTACAACCTGCAGTGTGCCAGAGCGTCCGAGGATACCCTCCTGACCCCACATAAACCTGGCACACACTCGGCTGCCACATCTCTCGTGACCTCACCAACCATTTCCACGGTTTCCCAATGCAGAAGGATGACTGACAAGCGTAAATGCATTCAGTACCTACAGACATCTGCAATTATTGTTTCCTTTTTTTTTTAGAACTGTGCGCCAAACTGTGTTGTTATGCTGACTTGCTTGATATTCAGACTTTTCTACTAAAAAATGCTGATTTGATAAAAAATGAGAAGTTTCAGAGGAATATACTTCATATGAACTGCTTCCAAACAGTTAAACTGACAAGAGTGTTTTCATGTGTGGGATTTCTGAACCACTCAAATTACTAAGGACACTGCAGTTTCATTTTCACCAATTGTTTTTGCTCACATAACCTTCATTTTCAGTTGCCAACCTTTACTCCTGTCCAACATTTTGCTCCAATTCAGTACCCTCACCTCCGTGCCCACCCCTCAACAGCTCCCAACCCTGGGGGAGGGAAGACAGACAAAAAGGGATTTTTGGTTGCCAGACAAAGAAATG
The DNA here is from genome assembly GCA_013396635.1 of Penelope pileata. Classification (NCBI taxonomy): domain Eukaryota; kingdom Metazoa; phylum Chordata; class Aves; order Galliformes; family Cracidae; genus Penelope; species Penelope pileata. The sequence continues at coordinate 86,033 of WBMW01003505.1, read as the reverse complement.
GAGAGGCTGAAATTCTCTGGTCATCTGTCAGAGGCAGCATTTTTGGTCTGAGAGAACACAAAAAGCCAGCAGGGATACTGCTCAAAGACGGAGCCGTGGCAGTGCTGCCCACAGACACACCGGCTCAGCTCTCATCAGCCCACTAGGGCTTCCTCAGATCACACTGACATTGCTCTGCTCTCTCTGCTTAATGCTCTGAAGCTTTCTTGCCCCTTCCAAAGCATCTGAGTGATCTTCACATTTACTCCACATCTTCTTTGAATTCCAAAGATTAACAAACAGAGGACTTCACCTTCATTCCCACCATCTCAGGCACACAGTATCTGCCCTTATCTTCCTTTCACTGGATCCATTAGCAGGTTAGGATGGTGTGACCTATTTGTCATGGACAATCTCCTCCCCTCCTGTGAAGCACAGAAGAGTCCTTCAAATCATAAAAGAGAAAACACTGGGGGAAGTTCTTGAAAAAATGATTGGTTTTGAATTTTTTTTATATATACTGTAATTCAGAAACAGTTTAGACAACAAATTTTGAGCCAGCCTCAGTGGCTTCAGCTTTCTTTTACTAGATCATCTAGTGCCATTAAATGAGCATCTTCAAGATAGGAGTCCAGGAGAATTCCATCCTATTTCATGCTTCATTATGAAAGATTCATACAGTGCTACTCGTCATGTTTCTACAGCCATCTACATCAACTCTAGCGCACTAAAATGTTGTACAGTACGAAATGACACGTTGAAATGATCAGTCAAGTTCACCAGGCTTAACCACTGTGACATTGATATGCAATCCTACTTTGGTTAGGGATTTAAAAAGAAGTCCTAATTGGCATACAAGAGCAGCCTTCATTGCGGCAATTAGCATTTACCAAATTGTAACATCAAGCTCAGAACACTGAAAAGGGCCCTCGAGGCAGAAGTGCAGGAGAGATTACCGAGAGGACACCAAAAATGGAAGCTGCCTTTGTGCTGAAAGAAACCCTGCAGTGATGTGAGCACCACATGCCAGGGCTTGTTTTCTATGGGGAGCGGTGGTAATAGGATTAGTTTCTGCAACATGACATTCTAATAAACTGTATCTCACAAAAACATACACCCCTCAAGAAAAAACAAACTCCTGCGCAAGAAAGGCTGAATTATTCAGCCAATGGAAGAGGTATCTGGAAGGCAGCACTCAAGACCAGAGTTAAACATTTTAACTTCTTGGCCAAGTAAAGCTGGTACTTCATTTTACCTTTGGTTTGGTGGTTTTTTATTTTTACTTTTTTTCTATTGCATTTAAAATACCAAGTGAGAAACAGGACTGGAACTAGAAGATAACCAGAGCACTAGCCTGAGCCTGTCAAACCAAAGTTTTGCCATCAAATTCTTGATCTTCATTTAACATTGTACAACTCTATAGCCAATGTAGAGCTCCACAAACAGCTCTACACACACAAACATAGGCAGGTGTCAATGTTTTAACAAAGTGACACAGAAACCACTACGCTGAAGGAACTGCAGCTGCTACGAAGCGCAACTCCCAAACCCAGGGTAAATTCCATCTACTGCTTCCCATCACAGAGACCACGTAAGGCTTCTGCAAAAATCACCTGCAAGCTACACAGTGCCACAATGGCTTGAGTTTCTTTTACATCCATTTGTTCTTTTCATCTACCATAGACTACCTGGGGTGGCTCGTACAGCAGGTAACTCTATAGAGTAGTGACTATATGCAGGATGAGGATACCTAAATATTCAAGCCTTATAGGGATGTTTAGCTTCTTACTTGATTGATCCCATTAGAGAAAGCAGATAATCTTCTCTTTTATCTACTGCTCTTGTTATTTCCTGTTCTAAGGTTTGCTACCTTACAGTGATCTATCGTTGATACATTTGCACCATTATTTTACCAGGAAAAATACACAGAGTTCTTATTTCCAGGGCTTCATTTCCATTTGATGATTTCATTTAATAGCCCTGTGGGCTAAAAGTCAACTCATGAAAGTTTCCAGCTCATGATGGCTGGGGAGGATGTTAATCCCATTAGCATCAAGAAGAAATGGCCAAGTGTCAAGACTGTTTTCAACAGATCCATCGCTGTCCTTCCAGACCAGTCAGAGCTCCCAGAATCAGGTTAGTCAATGGTGCAGACTAGTTCCTCGGTTAACATTTCTGACACTGCTGTCAGACACTCTGCGCTGACTGCATCAGTCATGCTGCTGGATCCAGCCACCAGAAATTTCAAAAACAAGCAAAGCATAAGATGCATGAGGAATTCTTTGCACGTAAAAGCTCTAGCTTAAATAAGTAAATAAATCTTTTTCCCATTTAAAAACAAGTGCGCTAGAACAAAAGGGATGAGATGGGTATTCTCAGCACTGTATCACTTGTTCTTCTCGCTATCATGACAAAGGAAAATTAAAGCTTTGTAGCATTCTCCGATTGCACTAAGTAAATCACAGGGATTTAAGGCACTCCTCAGAGACCTGCCTGTTGACTCTGGCTGGATCCTCATCACCTCCTCTGTCTCTTTTCCCCAAAGCCTTCCTGCTAAACATGGAGTTTTTCCAGGCTGACAGACTCACTGGTGCTGGACTTAATAAGACCGTACTTCAGTCTTTTCAGTTCTTTCTAAACATCTACTCTTATTCCTTTCTGTCTGCTAATTTCAATGATACATGAAACCTCCACTAACAGCACAGCCAACTGGCAACTGAACTAGCTGAGGATCTCTACAGAACATGCTTCAACGTGAAGTGAAAGTAACCAGAAACACGACACAATTCTGACTCTGACGTATTCTGTTGTGAATTAAGAAGGCAGAATAGTAGTTTTGCTAGCTCTTTTCTTACGTGCAGTTGCTGCGGCCATAACAATGCTTATGCTCTGAAGAGAAATACAAAATGGAGGAGAAATTATGAACAGCCCTTCCCCACTCCCCAAAATAACTGAAATCTGCTTCAAAACAATGACAGAATCCGCAAAAATGTGGGTCAAAGAAAATATTTAAAAAAAAAAGGTTCAGTTAACAACAGCACTTTCCCTTCCAACCAAATTCCAGGCTTTCGTCTTAGGCAATCTTAGACTCCACACGCTATTAATATCTTAATGCATGATAAATAATACATTATTCAAAAGGAGCTTGTACTTTCACATTTGGTAAAACAGTTGTAAGCTACTGGCACTGCCTTCCACTTGATTGCAAGTGACATGCCCAAAGTCTTTGCAAGGAAAAATAAATCTGCCTATTCAAAACAGATATTGTCTCTGCCCAGTTGAATGCAATTTTTCTTGCAACCAAAGAAAGAAGAAACATTAAGTTCAGAATGTACTTCAAAGGGAAAGAAAGCACAGAAAAGGATGAAGTGTCCTATTCAATTTGGGTCATGCCACTTCCAAAGGGACTTACCAGCATTAAAAAAGATTCAAAGATGGACAATAAAAATGATTGAAGTTACGCAGGTTCCTCCATATCAGTAGAGATTGAAGATGTTGGGACTGCTTAGATGAGAGAAGCGAAAGCAAAGGTGGAGATGACATGAAAATAAAGAAGACAAAATGATAAAAGGTACAGCAAAGATAAATCAGGGTCTGCAATTCAGTCTCTTTCATAATGTAAGATCAAGGATACATGCAACACGATCAGAAGGTTGCAAAATGGACACAAAGCACTGTCCATCTCTGGAACAGCGGCATGTGATGCTGTCAGTGGCAGGAGGTCACACACAGTAAAAAAAAAAGGCGGGTTATTCCTACACAGTTTCAATAGCTTCTTTTTCTTCTATAATAATAGCATTCTGATCTGACTAAAAAAACCCCTTTTCCTAACCTTTTATAAGAGAAATTCCTGGAGTCTAATTTTGATGGTGTCAAAAATATTCCACTTTCAGTTTATCATGTGGTCAAAACACTTCACTTCATATTCAATTATAACTAACGACACAACAGGAATTGAAACAAAACATTCTGCCTTTCCTGGTGTCAGTACTTCCATGGCAAAACATCTGTATCTCTCATTGGACTTTTCGATAATGCCTAATGCTTTAGTCTACACTGAAAGGAAAATAAACTTTTAAGAAGTGAAACTTCCAGTTTGAGCTAGCACCTTTCCATAAGTACTGTAAATAACAACACTTCCAAAGTGTCTCTAGTACAAAAATAACTCGTATTGCCAAGAACATAGACTGAAGTAGCATCAAACACGAATTAACAAACAATAAAACAAAAAGGCGTATACTTAGCAGCACCTACCCTGGAAATTGAGCTCTATCACAAAACTAACAGCCTCCAGGAGATATTGGGCATTCGTTCACTTCCTGAATGAATAAAATACACTTAAGTTGCAAGCCAATTTTAAAAAAGATTTGGGAGCAAACTTCTCCTATCAGTGCACTGGGGAAGCACAAAGCCCAGCGCAGCTGCTGCCAGGAGGAGAGACGCCTGCCAGCAGCGGCAGGGCGGACGGCCATCCTCAGCCTGCAGCTCCTTGCCCTGCGCTCATGGAACCCCGCCAGGCCTGGAAATGCCTTGTTCTGTTAGCAAGGCTGCAGACAGCACGTCACGGCAAGCAGCATCAGAAGCCAGAGGCTCACAAAGATGTGGACATCCTGCAGTAGCTCTGAGCTACAGAACCCCTGAACACGAGAGAAGACACTGCAGAGCAGCAGAGAGGAAGAAAGTCTATCCGCAGGAAAAGATAGCAGGAATAGCACTGATCTATCACCTTACATCTCCATTACTATTTTCTTGTTTCTATGGAAATGGTGGTGAAAGCAGTTTCCATTTTATATTCAAAGACTCATACAAAGTCTAGGTGTGAACAGTATCATTTGTTTGCAGCCTATAACTTTCTCTTCCATGCACTGCTATATAGTTTGTTTGGGGGAAGGATGTTAGTAATATTCTCTTCTCTGTTCACCTGTTAAAGTCAGCTAACCTACCTGCTCTAGAGAACGTCCAAGAAAGTCTAAAGCAATGAGAAGTGCTAACTTATCAGGGTTAAACAGATCTTATTTCTACATAATTAAAGTTAACGTACTAACTGAAATACTCTTCCATGGAGCTAATGTTATCTTGCTTTTTATGATGAAGCCATCTATAAAATTAATTCCATCTTATTTAACTTGGGACACGGAGTGGGCGGAGCTGGGAATGACAGTGGTGGCTTTAAACAGCCTGCCAAAGGCCATGTGAGCAAAGACCTTGTGTGGATCAGCTTCGTCGTGCAGGCTCACACCAAGAGACCCTTTGCAGAGAGGTAAATCCACAGCTACACACCACGAACAGCACTGCTGGGAAAGCACAGGAGCCCCAGCCCCTCCGGAACCCGAGGTGCGGAGGTGCTGAGCTGTGGCAGTGCGGGCAGAGCTGGGCGTTAGGGCAGCCAAGCCCTACACATGTAAGGGCGGCCACTAAGGCACGTAGCGACCAAGGAGTGCAGCAAACAGGACAGGAAGCCAGGGCATGGCTCGCCAGAGGGCCATGGCACAGGCAGCTCCCGTGGGGCAGGGTGAGCAGGGCAGGGCACAGCACCCCTCCTCACTCAGGAGACCGGCCTACCTATCAGCAGTCTCCCAGAAAACACATCTTGCCATGGTCTCCACCAGACAAAAACCTCGTCCCAAAAAGAATGCAGTGACTCAGATGGAGTGCCTGCCCAAAAAGGTGGATGTTCAGGTCTCCCACTGCTGGGATTGCCTAAGCCTGCTGCTGCCGGTGGAGGACAGCAGAGATACTGCCTGTGTGAGGTACAAGCAGATGGAAGATCTGCTCAGCCTGGTGGCAGAGCTCAAGGAGGAGGTGGAGAGTTCAGAAGCATCAGGGAGTGTGAGCAGGAGACAGACTGGTGGAGTAACTCCCTGGCATACCAGAGGGGAAGGCAGCAGAGGGACATCCCCCAGATAGTGGTGGACACCCTGTTCTGTCACCANAGTCTGGAGGAGAGGAGGCTCAGGGGAGACCTCATCGCACTCTGCAACTGCCTGGAGGGAGGTTGTGATGAGGAGGGGGTCGGCCTCTGCTCCCAGCTAACAGCAATGGGATGAGAGGGAATGGCCTCACATTGTGCCAGGGGAGGTTCAGGTTGGATATTAGGAAAAACTCCTCCGAGAGGGTGGTCAGGCACTGGCACAGCTGCCCAGGGAGGTGGGGGAGTCACCGTCCCTGGTTCAAGGTCCGTCTGGAGGTGGAACTGAGGGACATGGCTTAGTGGGTAATCTTGGTGGGAGGTGGACAGTTGGACTAGATGATCTTGGAGATCTTTTCCAACCTTGATGATTCTATGAGTGTCAAGAACCAGAGCTTCAGAGCACTTTAGAAGACGTAGCTTTGAAAATTTTAGTAAGGACCTCAGGGGCAGTCTAGGAGCCCTTTCTTATTCAAATTCAACAATACTGAGACAGAGTCTCTGAGTCAACAGAGATAAATACTGGAATTTTTCCTTTAGTTGCATCAACACAGAACAGGTAGAGAAAACCCATACAACACTGGACTGTGTCTGTTTACCTATGTAACAACTCATCGTTTCAACCTGAAAGAAAATGATTCCTCACCGTCAGACAAACACTGGGAGGAACAAGCAGTTGTTGAAGAGTGGGCCTATTTTTTTTAGCTTCCAAAGCAATTTGACTGCACTCAGCACCATGCATGTGCTACCAACACTTTATTTTTGAGTTTCAGTAAATTGCAATATGACTTCTACCTGGACACTTACATTACACAGGAGTGAGCATGCACACCTAGCTAGCTATCGCACTGTTACTCACTTATCTTCAACATTCCAATTCCATAATATTCTCAGAACTAAACTCTTTAAGGCTCAATAATGCAGTCAATCCACACTTGGAATGTGTTTTCTACATAGTTACTGTACAATTGCAAAAGACAAAGTAACACAAAAAAAATGAAGAAAATGCTAGTTCTCAGTCTCTAGACTGAAAATAAATGCTTGAAATTCAGCCTAAGTATTGAGTGGAGAGAGTTCCACAGCATCAGGAAAGAGTCATATAGCAAGGTTCAAACCAGTAAGTTTCCCAGCGTTACTATTTAGTTGAAAATTCAAAATTATTTCCCCTGAACCGCAAGGGCCATTACAGTGAACAGTTTGCCTAGAAATTTTGATGGGGTTCAACTATGCTTGACAAGAATTAGTTTTCAGATTGATCTGAGGGCAGCCAGGTGTTACTAGTGTTCTCCCATGTCTATCAATCCTAGTGCCGTCCCACAGGGATCAACTGAAAGGATCCACCTGGCCTCAGCAATTTCCAAATCCGTTCCCTTAGTGCCTTAAACAACGCTCTAAAGATGCCGTTTACATTGAGAATTGAGTACAAAGAAACACATAAAGCTGTAAGCAGGTGTATAAATAACTGAAGGGATCCCAGAGGGAAAAGCTCTCTCCCCATGAAGCCAGAAGGAGGACTCAACAAAAGGACACTTGAAAAAAAATGTTTTGGTTCAATTCCATATTCTCTTAAAAAAGACCATCAACCACTGTTTGAGACAAATGAAATTGAGAGGGACAAATATGTCCCAGATTTATTTGCAGATTGATGCTACTTGTAGAAGAACAAGCTGGAGGTATCTGATGTAGCACCAAGTCCTGCAGCCGCAGTTGGAAATGGCTGGTTAACATTCAGATGCTGTAACCAGAGTGTGTGAAATGCAGAGCTACATAATTCATGAATAGAAGGCTACATTAAATAGCATTAATTTCTTATGCAAATGCAAAGACATAGAGAACAGGTGCTAGCACGCTCGGGGTACCCAGCAGACCTGGGCTCCCCTGCAGGTGCCGATGACGCGCTCCCCGCACACTGCGCAGCGCGGTAACATCACGCGCTGGCTTCAGCAGCACGAGAGGAGCTCACAGCAACAGGAGGGAGGTGTCACGAGAGAGCACTGTGCTTTTAACGACTAATTACTGTGGGGAGCCTGGAGGTGCGGGTGGCAGCAAATTAATCCTCCAGGTTCCTTCAGAAGGCTACGTACATGGAAGAACACGGGGGTCAGCTCTGCACTAAGACAGCTGGTGCTGCACATGCTTCCCAACTTGGCAAGTTCTCAATTGCCAGATAATCATTATTGCCAGGCACTTAATTTGAGGTTAATGGAGAAAAAAACCTGGGTGCTAAATCTGGAGCAACACCATTATAATGAAATAACAGGCAAAGATCTCTATTGCAGTGACTCACTTTCCCCGAGGTCAAGGAGGAAATTCTGCCCCGCTACTAGCATCTAAGTAGATAATTCAGATCGAATCATTTATCTAATTAATCTCAATTTTTCAGGATGAATACAAATAGGCTCCAAATTCTACACTTATTTTTATTTTTACTTATTCATTAAATAATCCATGTTCATGACACAGCTGTGACGAGTCCACAGAAGGACAGGAGAATTTCTGCCCTGTCCTAAAGGTTATGCAGTAAGCTTCTGCCACCCAGAAGGCATGTTTCGGAAAGAAAAAATTGTTTCCCACAATTACTCTGTGCCATTTGCCGGAAGAACGAAGCTATGATTTAAAAATTTTTGCAAGTGAACTGACTTACTAAAGCACTCAAAAGTACCAAATACTACAAATTCTGTGAAAGAATGCAAAACAATGAAATTGTGACAACAATCATCACAAATCACAAATCACAACAATCAAAACAAAGATCACTTACCACTGTTCCTCCACTGCTTTTATTAAAAAATAACTAGGAGGAATAATCCCTTTTGGCTTTCCCTCTCTTAAAATAAATGCAGGGGTTTTGTATGGGTATGAATAATTGAATAACACAGTGATTTATAGCTATTATATATTTATACGCTCTCTCTCTCTCTGTGTTTTTTGGTTGTAATTTTTTTAACGAAAAGAGTCTGTGGAGATGCCCTCCTCGATGGACCCCCCTGCCATGCCCAAGGCTCATTTTCACCCGACACCGTCTGTAAGGACAGCTCATTCATTGCTGTCCCTGTTTAAGGGTGTCCATCAGTGCTCTGCTTGCTCCTGCGTGCTCTGCTGAGAGCAGCTTCTCTTCATTCACCCAGATACCTGCTCATGCTCAGCCCTTTACACTACCACCCATCAGTATTTCACATTTGCACAGAGTTAATGTTTAAAGGCTGACACCGTTCTGCCAGAAACCACGCAAGCTAGAAGGGTCAGCCCCGTCCCACCAGCGACCGCAATGCAGGAGCCGCAGCACGCAGCCACACAAGGGCTGCACACCCAGCGCGGCTGGGGCACTGCTCGCCGTGGCATTTCTCAGCTGTGCTGCCTGGAAGGGCTGCGTGGCCCGGTCTGCAGGAGGCAAAGCAGCTGCACTCTGCTCCGGCAAGGTCATCAGCCCAGGAAGGTGCTTCAGGCTGATCTGGACAACGACGGGCAGCAAAAATACAGGTGACAAAAATATAATGTCATTGGGGAGCTGCTGAATCAAGACACAAAGAACATCCGTAGCCATTTGGCAGTTGTCCACAAAAGCATTAGAAGAGATGTTGCTAAATGCTTCTCAAAATATTAATGTTACTACCAAAACTTGCTTAGCATCGAGCACACAGTCATAAGCGTGCATTATCTGCCATTCCTCATTTTCACCCCGCCATGTTTACGCAGCAGCCCCAGCACTCCCGTTCGGTCCCCACTGCCTTTTGCCAGCAGATCTGCTTGTGTTCACTGGGCATGGCAGTGTGAGCTGAAGGATTTCTCTGCAAACATTTTCTGTTCTAAAAAGCACAGCCCTTCTCCCATCTTCATTAGAACAATGATTTGTTGACTGGAGGAAAACAGAAGGATTAATGGTTCACACACTTCCCATTAAATGCTGTGGCCTTCCCTACCTTGCTTTGTAACTAGCAGCTCAGGGGTCTGCTCCTTGTGCAAATTCAGTATTAGCTCTTAATGAACCAGTTACAGCCAGGAATGAAAACTGTACAGAACAGAGGAAATTACTACAAAAACATAATTTACTTTTTAAATTGCATCCAAAACCAATGCCAACAGCACACCAGCTTGTTTATGTACACTTTCCCTATTTTCCCTGATGATGACACAAGCCGCTGCTGTTGTTAGGCAGCCTGCTGCCTCTGAAGTGTACAGGAGATCACTCCATGGGGATCGACATCTTCTTTTACAGCATTTAGCTCCAGCAGCTCTGCTTCCTCTCCTGCTGATTGACCCAGGAGGTCATCAGTCCCAAATGCCATGTCCAGCACTGAAAAAATCCCTCAAGCCATGCTAGATATACAGGCCGCCCCACAGCCCCGGGGCCCCGCTCTGCCCAGGAGGAGCTGCGGCTGCGGCAGCACGCGGCACCAGGGCGGGGGCACAGCAGGCCGCCCTCAGCCCCTGTGTCAGCAGGGGCAGAAGCCACACACAGCAATCTCACAGCCCTGCTTTGCTCTTCCACATCAGATGGACAGGTGTAAGTGATTCTTACTTGTAGCTTACGGTGCGAGACCCAGGTGACACCCCTGTCTGCTGTTAGCAGACACTAAGGAGGACAGATGCATGTAAGCAACAGCCGGACAGCTCCGGCACGGCCAGAGCCCTGGGGAGGCCCAGAGGGGCCGGGACGGGCACAGGACAGCGCTGCTTGGCAGAACGAGCGCGGCTGCAGGACTGTCATTTAGCACAGCACACCAAGGTCTGCACACAAGTCACACTCCTGCACAGCTACCTGTGACTATCGACAGGAATATTTCCAAGGAGCTACCACTTTTAGCAGCAGTTTTAATTCCCATTTCCCCAACTTTGGCAGACAGGTATCATTTCCCAGCATATTCAATAAAAACTTCCAAGATTTTGTTTGTTTGTAGGAATTAATAATCTTTCAGAATTATTTTTTGCCACTTATTTTACTTCTTATATGCAGAAATTCATTCAAAATCAGAACATAATTTTAGCTAGGTATTAAAATAGCAAGTACAGTTTTGTGTACGACAACAAAATCTCGACAGATTTTTCTCATGAAAGAATGTCACCATCAACTCCAACAGCAGAGCAGGTGCATCCACACAGGGAAACAAACTCTAAAGAAATACATGAGAAAAAAGACAAGGTGGGAGAGATAAAAGATTTTACAGCTCCTTCTTTCACAACGAAGGAAGTTGATTATCGCTCTTTGATAAGGAAGAAGAAAGCTGCCTAACGCCTCTAACACCACGCAGGTGCATCGTTTCTCTCCCAGCGCTCTGACTTTCCCCAGGAGCCTCCCTGGCGCGAGGGCAGCCAGCGCACCGCGAGCAGCCATGCTCTGCTCCCTTCACAGCACGCCGTGGGATGCCTCGGGTCCCACAGGTGTCCTCAAACAGCCAGGTGTCCACCATCAGAGTTTTCTTTGTGAAGGGGAAAATAGCCCAAAAGCACAGATCAGTCTGGGAGCTGACCAAGCCAAGCAGGCCGTGCAGCCCCCAGGCTGACAGCTCGTTCGCCTTCGGCAGGAGATGCACAGCACACTGATCCCCCAGAGATTTCCACAGAGCTGGAAAGAGGGCAGAGGTGTGTAAAGATTGAAAACACTGCTTCAACAAGCGCAACGGCAGGATCCTTTCATTATTATTATTATTATTACTTCAAGTTCCTATTTTCTCCTTACTTTACAAGTGATCAGTAAATGCTGCACAAACCAAATTCCCCTTCCCTCTTAAACCCAAGCCCCACAGAGCCCAGCTGGTTCTATGTGTGATTTTCCCTTAGCAACCTGCCACAGCACAGCTGCACCCACAGGTTTTGTTCCCCAGCTCCGGGCTTCTTCTTTCCCCGGGAACGCTGTGCCAAGTTCAGTGCTGCAGCCCTCTCTGCTCCTGGCATTGAAATTGTTTTTTCTCTTTTTTAACATATAAAAAACTCACATGCTATTCTTGCTATTAGACCCTGGCAAGTTGCACCCAGAGCAGAAGCTGTGAGATCAGGCTTCTGCCTAGCCCGGAAGGCAAAGAGGCAGCAGCCAGCAGCAAAGGCGCACACGGGCAGCTGCACTCACCTGCCCCAGAGCAGAGGCACAGAACAGCTGCTCTGTCCACGGCAGCAGTGCTGCAGCAGGACCTGCCCAGTGCCTGCGTGGAACACCGGGGCAGCAGCTGGTAGTAACAGGAGAAAGGAGCAGGCGTTTTAATAATTAATCCTACAAGAGGCAAAGATTAAAAAACTATTAAGAACAGAACAAGCATCAGTAGCCTATTTAAGGTATATTCTGCCAACTGGAGCACCCCGATTTTCAGAAAGGACATGAGTCCTTTTCCTCAGATCATGAAGAAATCACAAGCAAGTGCTTTCTCAGATTTACATGACTTCCTACAGCACAATCTGTGCACAGACCGGACGCATTCTAAGGCACAGGAAAACCTGCAAGCGTTTCACCTGCGCAGGGCAGACAGCACTCACCGACTGCTGGGCAGAGCGGGGGAGGTGCTGCTGCCCTCAGCCTGGGCTGCAAACGCCGGCTTCTGCGTCACCTGGCAGCAACGAAGTCACTGAGAGCCCGCTGCTGCCAGTGCAGGGTGGCACCGACACTGGAGAGAGGAGGGGGCTGGAGCACAAGTCTGATGGGGAGCAGCTGAGGGAGCTGGGATTGTTCAGTCTGGAGCAGAGGAGGCTCAGGGGAGACCTCATCGCACTCTCCAGCTCCCTGAAGGGAGGCTGTGGTGAGGTGGGCATCGGCCCCTGCTTCCAGCTAACAGCAATGGGATGAGAGGGAATGGCCTCACGTTGTGCCAGGGGAGGTTCAGGTTGGATATTAGGAAAAACTTCTTCTCCGAGAGAGTGGTCAGGCACTGGCACAGCTGCCCAGGGAGGTGGGGGAGTCACCGTCCCTGGAGGTGTTCGAGGTCCGTCTGGAGGTGGAACTGAGGGACATGGCTTAGTGGTTTAATGGACAATGTTGGTGGCAGATGGATGGTTGGACTACACGATCCTGGAGGTCTTCCAACCTTAATGATTTTATGATTCTATCTCCAAGGAGGACCCAATGTACAGGATGAAGAACTCCTCCAAGCTCTCTCTCATGCCTAGCCTCCTCTCCAGACCCCTGCCTGCAGTCATCTTGGGGCTTTTCCCATTTCCCAGATGTTCCATGAGCTACCCAAGACTCACCCAGCTGTTCCTCCACAGCTCCATGCCTGGGCAGGTGGTCTCTTGCTTCCAAGTGGAGACAAAGCGCTCACCTTCCTTCTCTACTGCATGGGGTGTTATATTCCCCTTACAATGTTTTTGCTTTGCTTTAAGATAATTACTTGTACAAATCAATACAGTTGTCTCCAGGCAGCAATTATAAGCAAAGATTGCTGTCGGTAACATTGAAAGCCATTCAAGCAGTGAGTGTCTGCTACCTTAAAGACCGCTGATCACGATTTCAAGCACAGGCACTAAATAATGCTAGCTACGCTTGCATTGTTGGAAGGCCACATTTCCACAGAGTGAACACAATTCAGTCCTGGGCTACAAAGATGTAACAGGCTCAGGAGGAGCATTGAAGCTGGTGCTTCTGAGAGAATTGTGCCATTGCAAATGAGGAATGTAGATTGATCTGAATGAAGAGGCTCAGTCAGCTTACCACAGTCATCCTGTGGACAACTACCAGCGTTATGAGAGCTACTGCATTGGTCTGCAGTAGAAAAATAACTTAATTCTTTCATAATAATCTGTATTTCTCGCATCCTTATGGCCCTGGCCTCACCATCTCTATCAGGATGCAAATACAGAAAAACTGAAATACAAACAATATTTATAATTTAGGACTTGCTAAAAACCCAAAAAAAATGTTTGTGTTTTGAAAGCCCTCCACATACCTGGAGGGTTTATATTTCAGTTGAAGTAAAAACAGCATAGGAGTTGAGAAATCTTTTCACACTTCTGAATAGGAAATAAATTGAAAGCAAGATACACTAAATAAATTTTACTGCAGTACAACAGGAGGGATTAAGGAGGATTCGAGCTGTGCCCAAGGGACCAAGATGCTTCCAAGCACAGGTTAACTGTTTTCACCCAGGTACAGCATCCCTTGCATGCGTTGTTCTCATTTCCAAAACATAAGCATTGCTCTACTTTTCCTATATCTATCCAATCACTTTTGACGTAAGCCCTCCCACCCCCCCAAGACTTCTCAGTTTTGGCTGCTGGAGCACTGTTCTTCCTACTGCATGGTTTTAATAGTGAGTTGCCCCCACCTTTCCCAAAAGAAGTGGCAGCACACTTGAAGCAGCCACCATCAGACAGCAGGACCCCTTAGTGGACTTTGGTGGTTATCAACCATTCGCATAAGAGCTCTACAGGAGAGCAGGAAATTCAAGCAGAAAATCAGATTTTCAAACATTCTGAAAATCTTGCCTTGAACAAACTCTAATGTGGTCACCCCCTCCAGAACAGATTTCTGATGGGTCCTCCACTAATAACTGAATTACCTCTGCAAAGAAAGTAACTGGATGAGAACAGAATATCCTCTGGGATAAGAGATACGTTTGCATATTGGAGTACCTAAAGTTAGAGTTTATTTAACGATGGTTACCAAACTGAATCATTTTCCAAAAGGGGTTCCTATTTCACAGAATCACAGAATCACAGAATTGCAGGGGTTGGAACGGACCTCAAGAAATCATTGAGTCCAACCCCCCTGCCAAAGCAGATTCCATGCAGCAGGTTTCATAGGGAGGCATCCAGACGGNAGAGGGGGAGGATCACCTCCCTCGCCCTGCTGGCAATGCTCTTTGTAATGCACCCCAGGATCCCATTGGCCTTCTTAGCCACCAGGGCACACTGCTGGCTCATGGCCAACCTGTCATCTACCAGGACCCCCAGGTCCCTCTCTGTAGAGCTCCTCTCCAGCAGGTCATCCCCCAGCCTGTACTGGTACATGCGGTTATTCCTCCCCAGGTGCAAGACTCTACACTTGCTTTTGTTGAACCTCCTCAGGTTCCTCTCTGCCCATCTCTCCAGCCTGTCCAGGTCTTGCTGAATGGCAGCACAGCCTGCAGGCGTGTCAGCCACTCCCCCCAGCTTCGTGTCATCAGCAAACTTGCTGAGGGTGGACACTATCCCCTCAATACTGTGAGTTCCTTTTTGACAAAAAGAGGGGAACATTAGAACTTCCTTCTTCACTGTCTTTCCTAATTTAATATAAAACCCTCCCTTAGATTTGGGAGCTCACTGTCAGAGCGTCTTGTTCTGCTTTTACAAGTCCATTAAGGTCATGACTACCTCTGCTTCACTCACCAAGCAATCTTTTCTCTGCCCCCCGGCTAAAATGTCACTCCAGTGGGGATGACCTTCAAAGCTTTCAGCTTTAAAATAACTTGCTCAAAGTGGCAGTTCCATTTCCCATTTTGCTTCCCACCGACTGAGTCACAGCAGTTCCTGAGAGCAGGCTCCCAGCTCCGTTACGTCCTCCGTGAGCACTGAACTCAGCAGATCGGTGCCTGGTGCTGTGTTACAGACAGGCATGTGGCCAACACGCCCACCCCACTACACCCTCTCCTTTCTTTCTCCACCCACTCCCAGGAACTCAGGGCTTCTTTTGCCTTCAGGTGGATGCTACTAAATGAATAAAGAGTGCAGAAGCACAACACAATCTATCATGAGACGTTTTTAACTTCTTATGACCATGGCAGCAATCTCTTCCTAGCTTCACCCTCTGGCTGGAAATGAAGACAGCTCACAACACACAGGTAGATGACGACTTTGGACACACGGGCAGCACTGGCATCCCCTCGCAGGCACCAGCCCCACCGGTGAGAGCCACAGGAGGTCTGGCTCTGGCACTGGCCTGGGCTGCAGCTGAACCTGCCCCGCTTCCTCCCCCCGTCAGCCTCCCAGACAGGCGCCTCCACCCCTGTGTAATTAGCAGGGTTATATGAGAAGCAGCATATGAGAAGAAAGACTTCATTATTAACTCTAATTAGCTTTAAGCTAAAGGGGATTTAACATCATTTTCTCCTCCAATATGGACTCTGAAGAGGGAAAAAAGCTTTTTGTAACCACTCATCTAGTTTCAAGATAAGAAAATTTTGTAAATTGACATCTTTGGAGGAATAGGGAGGCCTCTGAGATCAGAAGACATCTAAAGCTATTTTTAAGTTCGTTGGTAAAGCACTTCTTCAAATGGTTTACATTACTTAAGATTTCTTTTTGAACAAAGAGCCTCTGACAGCCTTCAGCATCTAGCAGAGCACCTCTCAGAAGCTCCAAACTACTTTTCTCTAACAAAAGAGGTAGCAGCAGATACTTCAAAAATAACTCATGCTTCTTCCTTCTGATATTTTGGGGTTTCACAGCCTATGGTAGGTTTTGTGCCAGATTGTTTGTCTGTTCTAGGGTTTGAAAAACGTGAACGTGCAGAGGCTTGAACACGCCAGGACCAAAGGGATCGATGAGAACAGCCACGGCATGAGGCAGCCAGATGCGACTGTAACTGTGCAGGGCCTCAGGAGGCTGCTGCACCGCAGGGCCCCGGGATGGCCACACCACCCCCCAGGGAGCCTTCCAGAGGGTGCGTGGGGCAGACGCACTCCTTCTGTTTGTAGAAACTGCCCCTGCACCCTGCCTTCTCGAGCATTTGGATGACGTGGAGGAAAAATCAGTGACACAATGTGTCAAGAAAAAAATCCAAGGGAAGATGCTAGCTTTGACCAGACTGTAACTGTACGATGGATACCACCAGTTCCTTCTCTTTAAGCAGCTGAACAGGCCGAGCTACGTGAATTGCTGACTGTGTATCGTTCACAATTGATTTTTGTACATACATTGTATGCACATACATAAAGAGGGTAGGTCACCTTTTTCACCATTGTCTTCAGAGGAAAAAAACAAACAACTGAAAACAGTTCTTCTAGTAGATCTATATATTTAGAATACTTGGTACTAAACATTATTTTTGAACCTCATTTCCTTTTAGAAAATTATTTTGATGTTTCTTCAGGGAAAACAGAATGGACTCAGACATCCTTCCGATGTGTGAAGAATACAAATTTTCAGTGTTACTCCATATAAATGTTTGTGTTTGCCATCAACATATGGACGTGTTAAATACATAGTGTGCTAAATATCAAATATTTCACCCATCAAAATGGTAAAAAGCCAAATTTCTAGACACCAACTTTGAAAAATGATTTGAATCATTTAAGAACTGATTGGTTTTAAGATCATGGTTGGTCCACAGACTCTAACTGGCTCCTTCCAATCAGTCCGCGCTCAACAAACACAAAAGGAAGCATCTTCCCCCAAAATTAACAACAGATTGCTCGTTATTGTTTATATTGTTGCTCGGACTATAAACTGGCCTAAGATTAAGCTTCCATTTGTCACTAATATTTTATTCAGTTTACACTGTTTGAGACTTATGAAAAACCACTGGCTCAAAACGTTCCCTGGTCTCCAGCGCAGCAGATTACAATAAAACCACATCAAATCGAGGAAGATGCAATGAGATTTCCCGAGTTTCATAACGCTGACAATCTCTTTTCGTAATGCAGCTTTCACAGCCAGAAGCTGCTCCAGGTTTCAGCCGGCGTCGGAGCCCCTCGCTGAGCGCGGCCACGCTGGGCCCAGCGCCGGCGTCCGCAGGCACGCGCAGCTCCTCGGGCAGCAGCCGGGGCACAGGGAGCCGCGCGGGGCCCGGCCCGCTTCCCCGACCAGCCCCGGATTTCAACTGCTCAGTTTGAAATCACTGCGTTTTCCGAAGAACCGTGCACACTTTCAATCCAGGAAAGTAAAAAGGAGCTTTTAAATTCAAAAGTGCTGCATTTCTGAGCCTTCCTTGCCTCACCTCTACCCACAAGCTTTGTAATGGGATGCTGCTCTCTCCCAGGGCACAGCAAAGTCCTTGCAAAGTCCCCAGCTTTAGCCATACAAAGTCTATTTTGTACAACTCACCCTGCATTCATTCGTCCTCCCGCTTTCCCTCAGTGCTTTTCTTGATAAAGAGTCAAATTAGAGTTCGCTCGAGCAAGACACAGGCAAGTCGGCTGCTAGCCCGAGGCCAGTTTCCACTCTGGAGATTTACAAGGCAGCCGCTGAAAGCTGATTACATACTTTCAACAACGCATTTCTGACTTGATACTGGGTCTCAAGGAGTTCTAAATTTAAACCCCACTCTGATCTCTGCCTGCCCCGGGCCTGCTGCTCCCCCTGCACCCTCAGCCCTTCCTGCACTGTCCCCGAGCCCCCCCCGCTGCACTCTGCCCTGCTCTGCCCAGAGCCACTGGGGACCCCGCAGATCCACGCTGTGTGCCTAACAGGCTGTAATTATACCTCCCGTGCCTAGAAGAAAAGCATGCTGCAGGTATAAAAACAATGCATTAATTCATGCTATTACCTTGCATTTCCTCCCAGCAGGCCACACTATTTAATAACATAGCTATGGTCACAGCTTGGCTACCAACAGTATGTACCTACTGCATGCTCAGCACTTCCATCTATGGCAGACTCCTCATGTTCCTCTTTGCTAACACAGAAGTCCATCAGAAACCAAGCTTGAAGAGTTAGCAAACTACAGGCACCATATTATTTCCAAAACATATTTCTTCCTATGTACAGACAGCTCGTACACTAAGCCAGCCATCGCTGGCAGCTCGGCCAATGCAGCCGGAAGGCAGGAACACCTTGC
The DNA here is from genome assembly GCA_013396635.1 of Penelope pileata. Lineage (NCBI taxonomy): Eukaryota > Metazoa > Chordata > Aves > Galliformes > Cracidae > Penelope > Penelope pileata. The sequence continues at coordinate 67,470 of WBMW01003505.1, read as the reverse complement.
ACATACCCTGTCTTCTCTCCACCTCCTCTGGCTCTTGCTTCAGGCTTCAGCAGCACCCACGACACTGTTGGTCAATACTCATTATCTCCTGTTAAAATGCGGTGTGACTGCCTGGCCAGGTTCATTCCTGGCATGAACGGACACTGCCTCGCCGAGGGCACCGCAGCTGCTGACTGGATCTGGCACAGCGCGTCTGATCCTTCGCATCCCAGCAGAATTCTTTCTTTAAAAAGAGATCTGCCAAACTCACTGTTGCGAGCTTACTTTCTGTTTTGTGTCATTTTTTATTTTAAAATCATGCATATAAGAGAGAAAGGTCTGAAGAAATGGTGGGCTCAAAATTGGAAAGAATTATGGAGAATTATTTGCTGCTTTTGTTTTCACCACAACGAATGGTGAATGATCATTTGGTAGCACTGCTGGTAGTTTACAAACAAGCTGATTCTTGGCTGAAGTTAAGCATTAAATTTAATGGTACTTTTGAAAGGATCTTCTCCATTTTAACGGTCAAATTCAAAAGTAAAAAAAGCACTTCGATATTGTGCCTATTAAATCATATTAGAACTGCAAAACTAGCAGTTCCTCCTGCGCCCATGGACCTGCTGAGTTAAAGCATGAATGCGTTCAGGCCACAGAACAGACAAAGAAAACACACTGCATGCAGATTGACATCTAGCCACCCAATAGCTGAACGCTTTTTGGAACTGAGGTCTCAGCGTCGAACCTGACTTAAGCTGAACCCAGATGGGAGCATGGCCATGACCACCTAGAGCAGGCACACCCAGCCCGCAGCCCTGCACAGCTCCTCCCGCAGCTGCTGCTGCTGCAGAGCCATCGGGGCAGCAGCCTGGCCCGGCCCCAGGCCCGCAGCCATCGCTCAGCACCCAGCAGTGCCTGAGCTGCAGCCAGGGCACGGGGAGGGTGCGGTGCAGTGCTGGCACCTGGTATGGCAAACAGCTGTGTGCACTTTGATACGTTGGCTAAACACAGTCCTGGGAACAGCAGAAAACATGCAGCTTCGCTTTCTGTTTTGAGAAAGGAATTTGAGAATAGGCTTCAAGATTTCCAAAAACACAACCAATTTTTTGGTGTATTAGTGACTACGTTTTCAGATTACATAAGTACTTTACCTGCAAATTTTCAAATGAAATGTATGGAATTGCAATCAGACAGTCAACCCCAAGAAAAATTTGCTCATGTCTCTCTACGAGACTTTTACAAGACCTCTCTTACCAGAGAAAAACATCCCTCGTGTCACAATCATGCCTCACTCACATCATCGCTTTTTGGCAGTACGGACATTTGTGAACAACTATGTGCAAGGATGAAGCACAGGAAGAGCAGAATTCCATCACAAACCTCTGTTGAACACCTCGAGAACCCACCGAGAATTGCAACCACTGCCATCGAACCAGACTGATGCATCGGTTTCACAAAAACATGGTCAGATAGCCCACTAGTTTTATGGTTTTGCTGTTCTTTTTTATGTTTTAATAAAAAATATTTTAAAAAAATGTTTTGTTAGTTATAGACACTAACGATATTAGATGTTTTCTATGCGGCCCGAGACGATTCCTCTTCACCCAATGCGGCCCAGGCCAGCCAGAAGGACGTACACCCATGCCTCAGAGGATTTGGATTTTTTCACAGTCACTTCAATTACTGGCTGTTCACCCTGCTGACACCAACTATATAGAAACCGCAGTTCACTCGCATATTGAAGTCTGAGAAATACAGCTCATTTTACATTCCCTGGGCTACCCAAGCCAATTGAGATTTACCATATTTTTTACTTAATAGAACATTTGTCTCATCAGCAGCAATTACATTTTTATCATTACTTTAGATGATGTTACTAAACATGGAGGCATTTCAATTTTTAAAAATCTTCAGTACTACGAGCTGCCAGCCTGTTGTTCTCACATTAAATTTTTAAATGTCCTAGTCTGCAGCCTTGCTGCTTTTCTTCACTGCAGCTGAAGAACAGAGCAGAGCCTTGCAAATTCAAGCCTACAGCAGGCTCTCCCGACGCCCTCCCCACGGCTGTGCCCTGCAGCCTCGCCCTCCCACTTGCTGACGCCTGTACTGAGCAGCGAGCATCGCCTACAGGCGGGTGCAGGATGCTGACGTGCTGCTTTCCTGGCTCCTGCAGGACAATCTAAGGTGACGTGAAAAATTACACAGCTGCACATTTTCAAATGATCAGGCTGTTTTCTTGGCCATTTCAGCACTGAGAGCCCGCTGTTAAAGCGTGCGGGGCTGTGGCACAGGGCCTGCCTCCCCGGCACTGCTGCACGGGCACCAGAGGCAGCTGGGGCTGGGGCTGCCCTGAGGGCCCGGTGCGGGCACAGCCCACCTGCAGACACTGTTCTGCATGCAGCAGCCCTGTGGGCTCGGACGCAGGTGGGAATGGGACTCAGCAGCCCTGGCTGCTCCCGTGCAGAGCTCTGGGTGAAGCAGAGGGGCTGCGAGGTGCCCGCTGCTGCCAGGAGCCAGAGATAACTGTACGCTGCCACTGTCCTCTCTGCAGGGGAGCTGACCAACACAGGTTAACAACCGGAGGTGAGAAAGGAGTGCTCTTGCTTGATGGCACATGGCAGCAACCTGTGGCAACACGTGGAGATACAAAACCGATCCTGTTCCGGCCTCCTTGGGAGTTCTGACCTTGCAGTCTGAGGAGTCTCTGCCCACCAGGGGAGACCTTCTCCTTTCCCAGCCCCAGTGGCTGCTCCCAGGGATCGCCCCCAGCTCGCTGCTGCTGTGCACACTTGCCCCATGGACACAGGGCAGCCTGCAGCGAGCAGGGTGAGCTGGCAGAAGGCTGCTGCTGGCTGCTGGTACAAAGCGCCCGCAGCAGCAGGCTCAGAGCACGGCCCACCATCTGGACCAGGAAACTGCTCTGGCCCTGCTCAGCCCTGGCCTACGGAGGGGAGTCACAGCGTGCCAATCTCTGGCACTTGCTGTCGGTGAGCTGCAGGAACACCTGCATTCTCCCAGCTGCAGGAACACCTGCATTCCCCCAGCTGTAAGCAGCACTGAGCACAGCAGCACCAGGGCTCCCGGCTGCTCCGCCTGGGCTGCCACGGGCCGGGTGACCTGACTGCCGTTGGGCCAGGCTGTGGCCACAGCCCCGGAGCGGGCACTGTGCCTCTGAACGTAACGTCACAGCCCACCAGCAAACCCGCAGGAGCCAGCGCTGCCCAGCTCCCAGCACACACTGTGCCCGTGCCACACAGCTCCACGGACACCTTGCTGCCACCACCCCTGCTCCCCAGCGGGGTGGCAATCAGGCTGTGACACCGCGCAGCTCTGCACCAGGCACGAGGAGCCAGCTCTGCTGCAACACCGCTCCATGCAGGCATGGGGAAGGGGCGATTAATGCCTGTGTAAGAGACAGCAGGGTGAAAGATCGAACAACACTTGGAAAGCGTAGCTTTGTTTTTAAGCAGTGATTACAGGAAATACGTTAGAGAAGACTTTTCTGAAGGGGTTACAGCCCACTCCCAAAGCAGGCCGCTCCCGTCTCAGCCAACAGACACGGCCCCCTCCTCTGCAGCCCCGTGGACAGCACGGCTGGAAGCAGCGACCTTGTGCTGAGCACTGCCTGCACCCCCAGCTCCCCGCTTTGGGGAGACCTCCCACCCCGAGCCTTTAGAAAGGAGAACAGGAGGCCGTTCTGCAGACACGCTCCTGCCAATCGTCAGCTGCAAAACTCGTGCACTAAGATAGGCAAGAGGGAGCAGACAGAGGCCTCCTGCACTAGTGAAATTGAGAGCATACCCTGAAGTCATGGTGGAACTCACTCCTGTGAGACCAAAGCCTGGCAAACATGGCAGCCACAACGGAACTGCATCCACCTGTGCCCGAACGAAAAGCAAGAGTTCTGCATTTGTGCGAATCACCATCAATTCAGGCAGAGAGCCATTTGTTTCCCATCCAGGATTGTTTCCCTCTGCACCTCATGTCCCTGGGGAGGAGCTTAACCCTCTTCAACAAAATCTCACAAATCTCATCCAGCTGCACTGCTTTCGTTGCTCTATACAACAGAAGATTTCTAGCCATTTATTTAAGTTGCAGCCTCTCCCTCTCAACCCAAGGTCACTGCTGGCCTTTGCACACAGCCCCAGCAGGCGCAGCCCCTCCCGCACAGCCCACCAGCTGCCAGCCCCCCAGCAGCACTCACCCAGCTCAGGGGGCAGCAGCAGCAGCCTGGCAGCACCCCACGGGACAGACCCCAGCCCAGCACACAGGCTGTGGTGCTGAGGGTCCTGCAGCCGGGAGCAGCTTTGGGAACACACAGCCTTTGGCAGAGCACAAAGGGAAATACTCAGTAGCAACAACCAGCATGTCAAATAAATACTGGCAAAGCTTATAGCAAAAGCACAGACAAGCCATTCAACTTCTCTCGAGAGTCCTGAAGACTTCAAGGAAAATATCTCTCAATTGTCATAAAAAGCTGTCTCCAGTTTTCACAGTTCACTCATAATATGCTGGTTAAGGACCTACCATGTGTGGCTCAGGAATTTTTGTACGATCAGCTGTAACCTCAAGCGTAATGACAAGCAGAGTAGCAACACCAATATTTCTGCTATCTAAATTTGGATTGCCTGTGTTCACACTGGTATTCCCAATAGAGAAAGGAAACAAAATATTTGCAACAAACGAGCATCTCCTCTGTAATATTAACCTTCTTTCCTAACAGAGCCCAAGTGGAACAACAAATTAATCAAGCGCGGCCCTGCAATTCCCCGTGCCGTGCTCGCAAGAACAAGAAAGAGGCCAGTACGTGCAGGGAACCAGCGTTCCTCACCTCCAGGAGAAACGGAGGCACTGTGGATGCAAGGAGATCAGGACTTTACTGCTGGGAGAAGGCAGCGGTTCAGGAGGCGCCCACAGCTGTGCCTGCACTGGGGCAGGCTGGGCGCATCAGGGCAGCCCCAGGGCATGCGCCATGACACGGCTGCTTAAGGAGGTGGGAAACCTGACACAGGATTGTTGTGTTCCCTAATAACAAAATACGACAAGACGAGGCTGAAACCAGCCTCCTAGCAAACTATAAGGCTGCTCTGATAGCAAAGTGATTGTACAAGTGGGAACAACCGTCACAGAACAGAACCATTTAAAGGAGAGCACCAGCAAACAGGGGCTGTGTGAGCACAGCTGTCCTTGGCAGCAACAGGGACGGACCCGGTAGCACCCGCACTGCTGCACCGCAGCTCTGCAGAAAGCGAAGGGCGCTCCTTGTCCTCAGCTCCCTGCCGCTTGTCAAGAGCCAAAAGATGTGCTAGGCTGCAAACAGGCATCCTACAGGAGTGAAAAGATGTCAGTGTAAATTAAACGTGGCTGTGAAGAGGTTTTACAGGTCAGCAGGCTCACAGATGTGCCTGTGTGCACACAGCTGTCTCTAATAACCAAATAATGTCAAAAAAGCAAAAGAACAGAGATGTCAAGGCAGCCCGTTCCCCAACGCAGTAACACTGCATGGCAGCATGAGTCCGACGGCGGTGAAGCGAGGGAGGGAGGGCAGCAGAGGCAGCCCTGGCCACGGCAACGGGTTGGCTGCAAGCACGGGGCTGCCAGGGGCCAGAGGCACAGCAGCAGACCAACTCTGGAAAAGGCAACAGTTTTGCTTCTGAAGTAATCACAAGCAATTTCCATCAGCACTAACATTGTTTCATCATGTACAGAAGTCTGAAGTCTCAGCAGCATAACACTGTTTCTAAACAGCAAAAAAGCAGTGCCCAAACTGGTAACTTACGCCAACATATTCAGAAAGAAGCACACTATTTTTCAAAGAGAAATTTTAGAGAAAAAAGTTGGAGGTTATTTGCACTTGTGCAATGACTTCATCCCAGGACTTCTCTCAATATGCAAGTCAAGGAACAGAAAAGAAAAAGTCCGTCATCTTTTCAAGAAAACGAGAGTTTTTTCCCGCTAGAGCTGAAGCTCGTTCCCACTCCTTTGTGTTTTGTCACTGCTGTGGGAGGCACGTTAGCCAGGAGCAAGGCACATGCTTCCAGAAGAGAGAGCAAACAGACAGTGCAGACAGCCCCCGAAGGAAGGAGGGGACACTTGACGTTTCACAGGCATTAAACACACAGAATCGCTTTCCTTTAGCGATTCTTTCTGCCCCTCCTCATCATTCCCAATCACATATGTTTACTTCTGAGAGCAGAACTGCCTCCAAAATCACTGCAGGTATTTCTAATCTTGAAGGTAAACCTGTACTTATCTAATCTCCTGAATTTTCCAGCACTTGGAAGATAAGGAAGGAGGAATTACTGAGGAATAAGGAAAAGGAGAGGAGGAGCCAATGTGTTTTGCCACGGGGATTTCTGACCAGCTGCCATCCACTCTTCCCACTCCCAGCACCCCAAGGCACAGCACGGAGCTGTGCCCGGCACAGACGCTTCCCCCGCAGAGCTGCAGAACCGGGGAGCGTGCTCCCAGCAGAGCCACCCAAACGCCGGCACACACACCCACACCCCACGGGGAAGGGACCTCTCGGTACGTCGCTTCTGTGGGATCCGCACTCTAAGGAGTTACATACCTGTAACAAACCGGCCATGGGAGCTGTATCTACTGCTAATCAACGAGCAAACGTGGCTCTGTGCTATGCTGCAGCAAGGCAAAGTAAGAATTACAGAAACTACTTCTTCGTTCCCTACACGAGGGAATAAACTTGACAATTCCTTAAAAATCGAACATAGCTGGCATAATCAGATAAATTATTAGAAGGCATATAAATCATTACCACCCAATACAACTGCAACAAGATTCAATGTAATTTACCAATAAATATGAGGAATGACTACTGCTTTTTACTGAACTAAAACTGACAAATGTTCTAGAAGACAAATGATATGAAATGACTTTACTTCCATCTGCAAAGTAAGAAAGCTGCTCTCCATCATATTTGAAAAGTTGTGGCTGTTGAGTGAAGTCCCTGGTGACTGGAAAAAGGGAACCATCACTCCCACTTACAAGTAGGGGAGGATGGAGGACCTGGGGAATTACAGGCCGGTGAGCCTCACCTCTGTGCCTGGGAAGATCATGGAGCAGATCCTCCTGGATGACATGCTAAGGCACATGAGGGATGGGCGGGTGATCCGCTACAGCCAGCATGGCTTCACCAAGGGAAGGTCGTGCCTGACCAACCTGGGGGCCTGCTATGATGGAGTGACGGCATCGGTGGGCAAAGGGAAGGCGACCGATGTCATCTACCTGGACTCGTGCAAGGCCTTTGATGTGGTCCCCCACCACATCCTCATCTCTAAACTGGAGAGAGACGGATTTGAGGGGTGAACTGTTCGGTGGATAAGGAACTGGTTGGAAGGCTGCAGGCAGAGGGCTGTGGTCAATGGCTCTGTGTCCAGGTGGAGGCCGGTAACGAGCGGTGTCCCCCAGGGCTCTGTCTTGGGACCGGTGCTCTTCACTATCTTCATCAGTGACATTGATGACGGGATTGAGTGCACCCTCAGCAGTTTGCTGATGACACCAAGCTGAGTGGTGCAGCTGACACAATAGAAGGAAGGGATCCATCCAGAGGGACCTCAACAAACTCAAAAGGTGGGCCCGTGTGAACCTGATGAGGTTCAACACAGCAAAGTGCAAGGTCTTGCACTTGGGTCAAAGTAATCCCAGATATGCATACAGACTGGGAGAAGAGACCCTTGAGAGTAGCCCTGCGGAGAAAGACCTGGGGGTCCCGGTGGATGAAAAACTGACCATGAGCCAGCAGTGAGCTCTTGCAGCCCAGAAGGCCAACGGTACCCTGGGCTCCATCAGCAGAGGGGTGGCAGCAGGGACAGGGAGGGGATCGTCCCTCTCTGCTCTGCCCTCTGAGGCCCCATCTGGAGCACTGTGTCCAGGTCTGGGGCCCCCAGCACAGGAAAGACGTGGAGCTGTTGGAGAGGGATCAGAGGAGGCCACAGAGATGCTCAGAGGCTGGAGGACCTCCCCTATGAGGACAGGCTGAGGGAGCTGGGCTTGTTGAGCCTGGAGAAGAGAAGGCTGCGGGGGGACCTCATTGCAGCCTTCCAGTATTTAAAGGGAGATTATAAACAGGAGGGAAATCAGCTTTTCACAAGGGTGGATAGTGACAGAACAAGAGGGAATGGTTTTAAGCTGAAGGAAGGAAGGTTTAGATGAGACATCAGGGGAAAGTTCTTTACTGAGAGAGTGGTGAGGTGCTGGCACAGCTGCCCAGAGAGGCTGTGGCTGCCCCGACCCTGGAGGTGTTCAAGGCCAGGTTGGATGGGGTCCTGGGCAGCCTGATCCAGTGCCAGATCTGGAGGTTGGTGGCCCTGCCTGTGGCAGGGAGGTTGGAACTTGATGATCCTTGGGGTCCCTTCCAACCCAGGCCATTCTGTGATTCCATTCTATGATTCTAAGGCAGAAGGAAAGCAGTACACAGATAAAGGTTACTTTTTCAACCATTTTGTAGTTCACCTTGAAAACAAATATTAATCATAAATGGGAAAATCTTTATTTCCATTAGAGATTTGGTGGGTGGAAATCTGAGGACAAAATAATACCATATGGAAATTGTTAACACTTTTGTACATGAGGCATCCTTCAGCGAGACAGGGATGCAGTCTTCTGGAAAGTCCAACTGCAGACTGCCGTCTGGACTGCTCGTGTCTGTGCGCTGTGTCAGCCCTGGTAATGCAACATTTACTCACAGGATGACATTTCCTTACAGAATGCACCTTCTCTGCTCCCATAAACCTGTCTACATAGCAAAGAGTTGTATGGGCACCACTTCCCTTCCTGCAGGGAGCAGAAGCAAACCAAGTCTGGCACCAGAGCAGGGAGCAGGAGAGCAGCTCGTCCTCTTGCCCACACAGGCAGCTGAACACAGCCCAGGAGAAGCAGCTCCGGTCCCTGTCGTTGCCTCTCAGTTTGCTCAGGGTGTTTTTCAAGTTCCTTAAAGCAAGGCTTTCACAGACACTCACTTGCCTGCTGCTTGTTTCCAATGCACAAGCCTCATCAGGGCCAGCTGCAGGAGCATCACGACGGAAACTCTCCAGCCCCTGCTCTCCCCACCAGGGCAGGAAGGCAGAAACACAGATGTTCTTCCCCAGGCTTAAGAAGTTCATCACCACTCGCAAAGCATCACTCTCCATTACTGGAATCAACACCTCAGGAAATCTTTGAGGAAACCAGTAATCCTGTCCAAGAGCACACACTGAACAGAGTGCACGGTCCCACGATGAGCAGCAGGACCCTCAAGCACCCACAGCCGGCCCATTACAGCCAGACGGCGTGCATGCTGCCTGCGGGGTCTCTGCTGTTGTTCCTGCCCACCTCTGACACATCCTTCAGCACTGCTCAGATCTTGGAAGACCTTCCACAGTGCCAAGGAGGGATTCATAACCGATGTGTAGTGTTCTTCTACAAGCCTCTGGTCATTACTTCCTGCTCATCTCACCAGAACTTATCATAGAATCATAGAATGGCTCAGGTTGGAAGGGACCTTAGAGATCATCTTGTTCCAACCCCCCTGCCATGGGCAAGGACACCTCCCACCAGACCAGGTTGCCCAAAGCCCCATGCAGCCTGGCCTTGAACACTGCCAGGGAGGGGGCAGCCACAGCTTCTCTGGGCAACCTGTTCCAGTGTCTCACCACCCTCACAGGGAAGAATTTCTTCCTTATATCCAGTCTAAATCTACCCTCTTCCAGTTTATAACCATTACCCCTTGTCCTGTCATTATCTATCCTTGTAAAAAGCCCCTCCCCAGCTTTCCTGTAGGCACCACTTGGCACCACTCATGGTGTGCTACGAATCTGAACAGCCCTGAGCACTCTCCTCCTGTTTCAGCTGCACAGTCAGAAAGAGTAGGGTTAAGGGCAGACGGTGCATGTGAGGAGAGTCTTCAGCAGCATTCAGTCCAATTCTCTTTGTGGGGTTTACTACTTTTCTCCAGCTTATTTTGGCATTGTCAAAAAGCAATCTCAGCTTCTAATCCAGGTTCAGTAGGGACTCTGCATGTGTTTAAAGTGAAACATCCATTTACCTGCCGAGGCAGGTGGGAGGACTCCTCAGCAGCTGATCTGAATTCCCCAGGAATTGTGACCTTCCACGTCAGAATCTCCCTGGATAAAGCCACCCCTAATAATACATACACCTGCACTGATGCTGCCACACCAGAATAGAGCGAGTCCAACGAAAACTGCTCAAACACACCTCCTCCGGGAGGAACCGAGGGAAAACAGATGAATATGAGACAGGCAGCGGTCAAAGAGCTTGCTAAAGAGATAAAAGGCACTTCTACCTCATGGCAACGAGCCATCTACGAAACCCAGACAGAGGAGGTTGATACCTGTCTGAGGGACTACACCCTGCACATTCAAAGGCTGCACACACGTGTAACACACGTAGCACCTCACCCAAACCTCAGGACGCCTATCCTAAATACAAAATGATGCATCCCCATCAGCATGGCTTGCTGTCAATACAGTGTGAAGAAAACGGTGACGATGCGCATCTCCTCCTGGAGCCCTGCTGCTCTCTTCACAGACTCCCCCATTCCTGTTCATATTTAAAGGCCTTCGAAGTTTTATGCAATTTTGCATGAAGTAATCACGAGTTTACAAACTCTTCCAAAAATACAGCAGTTACCATCACCACCTTTAATCAAAGGAGACTTTTTGGCTCCACTGTTTCAGCTTTACAGGTTACTTCCAATTCTTTGACTTTATGCCTTATCTGCCATGCCCAGTTAAAACACAGGGGAAGACTACCAAGAGACAAGCAGATCATTTCAGATAAAGGTTAAAGCTCAGAACTGACAGGGCCTGGAGGACGCGGGGTGGAAGAGGCAACGAGAGGAGATAATTGCTTCTTTTCCCCTGGCTGCAGCCCCGCAGTTTCAAAAGCCCCTCGGTTTCAAAGCACGGATGCAACCTTTCAAGTGCTTGTGCTGCTGCTCTGTCTTCCTCTGCCTGTGACATGCAACGTAACGCTGCTGTAACGCAGCCCAAAGCTCAGTTTTAAACACAGACACTTGTGCTGGGGTCTGGATTTCTGTACTTGACATGACTCTAGGGAATGGCTTTCATTTCAAATAAAAGCCAGAAGAATGCTCCTTTCCTCCAAAGGATTTTAAGCAAACAGGATCCACTGTAGCACAGCCCATGCAAATAACGGAGATGTACCTACGAACCAGAAATCATTAACAGGTTGATTACAGATTAGAGCAATGTACAGACACCTGCTGCAGACTCTCTCCTGCTACTGCCTCACAGATCACAGAAAACACTTATTGGTAGTGGAACTAACCTCACCCCGACAGCTCTTTGAGGAGGAAGGGCTTTCCGCACACCGGTACCCAGAGCTCCTCAGTAAACAAGCACCAGAGCGTGCCACTTACTGCTGCTCTGCATCGCGGAAGCCCTGGACTAAGTGTTCCAGAAAGCACAATTCAAATCACTGTCAATCCCCTGCCATCCCACAAAAACAGAACTGACAAAGGGGACAGCAGCAACCGGTGAAAGCTTACAGGACTGGCACTAGTATTTGGAGGCCAGTGCATCCCTCGTGCCTTCCCTGCAGCAGGGCAGTGGGGCAACACGGAGCTGGGCAGGCGCTGGCAGGAGGATGGGGCCGGAGAAGCCAGCCTTCCCCAGGTGCTCGTCCTTGGCATACAGCAGTCGGTACTGCACGCTTACTTCGAACAAGGCGATAAATCAGTACGTACAATGGATCCACTTCTGCCTGTCTTGCTTAAGGACAAGAGAGGACCAACAACTACACAGTATTCAACTGTAGTTTACAGCACTTGCTAAAGACGTCTCCACCAGTGAATCAAACTGAAAAGTCTCTCAGTTCATATGTGCCTTCTTCAGTCCTCATCACTTGCTCACCCACCCTGACATGCTGTGTCTGTGTGGAGCCCACATGCTCCATCCATATCCAAACCCCGCCTGCCCCCGGGCTCCAACCTGTGAGCTCCCCAGCCGGCCCAGCAGCGTGGTGCCAGCCCAGCCAACAAAAGAGGGATAAATAGAATCATAGAATGGTTCAGGTTGGAAGGGACCTTAGAGATCATCTTGTTCCAACCCCCCTGCCATGGGCAAGGACACCTCCCACCAGACCAGGTTGCCCAAAGCCCCATCCAGCCTGGCCTTGAATACTTCCAGGGAGGGGGCATCCACAACTTCTCTGGGCAACCTGTCCCAGTGTCTCACCACCCTCACAGGGAAGAATTTCCTCCTCATATCTAGTCTAAATCTACCCTCTCTCAGTTTATAGCCATTACCCCTTGTCCTGTCACTACCTGTCCTTGTAAAAAGCCCCTCCCCAGCTTTCCTGCAGGCCCCTTCAGGTCCTGGAAGGCTGCTGTCAGGTCCCCCTGCAGCCTTCTCTTCTCCAGGCTGAACAGCCCCAACTCTCTCAGCCTGTCCTCGTAGGGGAGGTGCTCCAGCCCTCTGAGCATCCTCGTGGCCTCCTCTGGACCCGCTCCAACAGCTCCACATCCTTCTTGTGTTGGGGGCCCCAGAACTGGACACAAGACTCCAGGTGAGGTCTCACGAGAGCAGAGTAGAGGGGCAGAATCACCTCCCTCGACCTGCTGGCCACGCTTCTCTTGATGCAGCCCAGGATCCCGTTGGCCTTCTGGGCTGCAAGCGCACACTGCCGGCTCATGGTGAGTTTCTCATCAACACACACCCCCAAGTCCCTCTCCTCAGGGCTACTCTCAAGCCATTCTCCGCCCAGCCTGTATGTGTGCTTGGGATTGCCCCGACCCAGGTGCAGGACCTTGCACTTGGCTTTGTTGAACTTCATGAGGTTGGCATGGGCCCACCTCTCCAGCCTGTCCAGGTCCCTCTGGATGGCATCCCTTCCCTCTGGCGTGTCGACTGCACCACACAGCTTGGCATCATCTGCAAACTTGCTGAGGGTGCACTCGATCCCACTGTCCATGTCACCGACAAAGATGTGAAACAGCACTGGTCCCAGTACCGACCCCTGAGGAACATCACTCGTCACTGGTCTCCATTGGGACATGGAGCCATTGACTGCCACTCTCTGAGTGCGGCCATCCAGCCAGTTCCTTATCCAGCGAGTGGTTCGTCCATCAAACCCATGTTTATCCAGTTTATCAACCAGGATGCCGTGTGGGACAGTGTCAAACGCCTTGCACAAGTCCAGGTAGATGACGTCGGTTGCTCTCCCTTTATCCACTGTTGCTGTGACTCCATCACAGAAGGCCACCAGGTTTGTCAGGCACGATTTGCCCTTGGTGAAGCCGTGTTGGTTGCCGCCAATCACCTCCTCTCGATTTTCCACGTGCCTTAGTAGAGCCTTCAGGAGGATAAAGGAAAAGCCTGGCCAACTACTGGCCAGATTGGCTAGCTAGCCACGAGGAACTTCCAGATACAAATTTGGACAGCAGCAATGCAAATCAACATTGTAAGAAGCTGCCTTCTTTGCTAATGTGCTTTCCTAAGTTTTGGCTCAGTGTGAATACCCCGCCTCCCTCGAGCACCACAAAAACAACAGCAGGTAGGCTGTCTTAACTTCTGTGCAGCAAAACCACCCTTCTGAGCAGCAACAGTCCTGGAGCTTTAATTGAGGAGCTCAGGTGCCTACTGATGCTGCACCTCGCTCTCCCTTCCCATGCTGCCTGCAGAGAGGCTTGTGGCCAGGGCTGCAGCACAGCAAAGGGCAGCAAGCACAGGAAGGCTTACACCTACCAGGTTAACACATCTGGTAACAGCCAGCTTGAAAACATTCACCACAAGCGCATCCTTCCCAAAGCTTTCTGTGCTGTGGCAGTGACCAAAAGGAGGAACTCAGACCTGACTGCATGCTACAGACATTCCCAGCACAATTTGCCTAGTTTCATGTCTGGGAATTCAACACAACATCTCAGCAAATAATTCCCAAACAGCATTTTTAAAACGTGGGTGATTTCAAGCATGTGGATCTTCTGAGAACTTCACAACATCCATATGTCAGATTTTTATATAGAGATGGTCCATACAGCACATGGATTGCATCATTCTTCACAGCTGCTGATAATAGGATAAGAAAAAAAAAAAGAAAGCCCTACTTCCTTAAGTCCAAAGTAACAGGGTAATTTTGAAGACATTCACCAAGATCCCACAAATTGCTACCATGAATACGCTGTGTTCCTGAGAGCTCAACTCACCTAACAGCTGAGCTGCCTCGGTCACTTGAGGACGTTCCTAAATCCCGCCCAACATCCCCAAGACGCAGATGGACCACAGCAAGGGGCAGTGATTCCCATCATCGCCCTCAACAGCAATGGGAAGCAATCCAGTAGCTCCTTGTTCGCTGCAAAAACAAGTTCCCAGCAGGCACACATCTTGTTTTCATCCTCCTCTTCCACCACAGTTGCTGATTGGCACTTCAGTGGCCCAAGTCAGACATTCCTGTTCCCTCGCTCTTCTTCTCCATCACACCCCAACAGCCTTGAGAAAACACAAAGCAAGTCCTTGCTCCTCCTTGCCCGCCCCTGCGCCCAGGGCCCAGGTCTTCTCAGAACCAGAGCAAGGATCTCAGCCTCTCCTGCAGAGCCAGGCTCATTTGTACAGCCATGAGCTCTGCCACGTTCCTCCTGCTGGATCACTACCGTCACAGCATGTCCCTGCCTTGCTTCCTCCCTGTTCTAAGCTCTAAACTATTTAATCAACAAGAATTGAACATCGTAAGGTTCAATGCCTGGAGAGAATTTTATTTTTGTTATACACCAAAAAGGCATGTTCCTAGTTTGTTAGGCAGGTTTCATTCACGGAGGCTCATAACACTTGAGCACAATGTATTTTATTCTCAGCTTGTCTCCAGAGGTGCTGTTGGAGCGCATCCGTATGGTCAGGGCTTTACAGCTGAACTGGAAGCACCAAAGCAGAGCTGCAGCTGCCATGCAGCTATCTGCACCGCTTTCTGCACTGGCAAGCACCGCACCGCGCCCTGCCACACACAGAGAACACACGGGAGCAAGGAGGCTGATGGCAAGGCAGCTCCTCTGCTCTGCTGCTTCCCTGCTGCGACCGTCCCTGGGTGGCACGTCCCCGGCACAGCTCCTCAGCCAGCAGCCAGAACCACCAGACACACCCCAGGGCTCTCCTGGGAGCGGCTGGCCACAACCCAGCTGGGACAGCCAGAGCCAAAACGGCAGCAACTATGGCTTTCCTATTTTTTTTAATAAACTAATAAACTTAATAAATCACTTCATATATACATATATATACACATATGCATATATAATTATATCAAAGACATAAAGCCAATAAAATTTCTCAGTGAAGATTAAAAAACTGAGATACCTGAGACCATATACCCACCCACTCAAGCCAGTTCATTTCCTCAGAACTGAAGTTCACAAACTCCCAGGAAGGAGCTTGCTGACCATATGCAATGCCTTTGCACAGAGGCACCTGCCTGCTCTTAAGCCTCCTGTGATCAGAGGACAGGGACTCACAGCACTCCACTCTCCATGCCCTCCAGAACTGCCCGTTAAAGGCAGCTTCTTGTTGAGTTTTTGGCTCTGATAAATGGCCAACTCCACGGGCCCGACATCATGACAGCCCTTGGTCCTGACAGCTCAACTTAATTAACCAATTTAATGTATTGATCAAGCCCATAGCAAAGGAGCATTCACCATTAAATAGGATTTTATCATCCCAAGTTATATGACTAAAGGCCTTCTGAAAACCCAAAATTTAATTAGCAGTTGACATCCAAAAAGCCACTCCCAAAGAGGAGGAGCTGGACATCAGCCTTGACTTGATGACCAGCAGGTTAGGCTAGAAGTTGAACTACACTCTGGTTTGCTTATTTTAACAATAAATAAATAAATAAATAAAAATTACCCAAAAAAATCCTTAAAAGTCTGTTCTGAGAATTGGCTCTACCATTGGTCTGTCCTTCATTGTAGTTGTGTCACTTGTCACAGCAGGCACAAATAGAGCCGTCTGCAGGTACTTCACTGGGAAAGTGCAGGACCTTTAGCACCACAATACCACCGGGATGGCTTATAAAAGCCTTGCAGGTACAAATAAAGCAAACAAGGAAGCAAACTACAGACTTAAACACGTAAATAAAAGATCAGAATAGTCTTTTAACCTAAAATGAACAAATCACATCCAGATGAAGGACATTCAGACAAGTCTTTTTCCCCTGCTGTCGAAGCCCCAGAGCATATGCCTTTCACTTTATAACAAAAAAAAAATACCCAGAACAACTGCAGAAGTAGGAATAAACTTGCAGGAAATGAGAAGCCCTACTAGCTGTAGGGAAGCAGTGTAGCCACTGGACGATAATTGTAATAAATACTGTTTCTATGCCAATTACTATTTGTGTTTTTACTATAAAATTAATTTGTTCAGGGAACCTTGACTGAACAGGTTGGACTGGAGAGTGGATCAGTGCTCTCATCCTAATTGGGCATAGTTTAATTTCTAGACATTAAATAGAAATCCTCTTTTTATGGGATACCAGTCACATCATTTTGGCATTAGAATACTTGGTACTTCACACCCATTGCATCATCTGCTTGCTAATGTATTTTTAAACTGCTGACAAACAGACTAACAGAATGCAAACATTTTCTATAAATGTTTCCCATGTCTGAATCTCTGAAACCACTTAGGTCTGTGAGCAGTAAGCTGCGGGAGAGGTGGTATTTTTGAGGGACACCAACTGGTCACTGTGCACATTTTCAGGATGTTTTTCAAGGAACGATAGGATCACAGCATGGCTCGGGCTGGAAGGGACCGTAAAGCCCTCCCCAGCTCAGGCTGCCCAGGGCCCATCCATGGCCTTGGGCACCTCCAGGGATGGGGCACCCACAGCTCTGGGCAGTGCCAGGGCCCCACTGCTCTCTGAGTAAAGAATTTCTTCCTTGTGTCTAATTTAAAGCTACTCTCTTTTCCTTTAAAGCCATTGCCTCATCCTATCATACGTCCCTGACATCGAGTCCCTCCCCAGCTGTTCTGCATGCCCCTGGGGGCACTGGGAGGCTGCCCTGAGGTCTGCCGGAGCCCTCCCTCCTCCAGGCTGCACAGCCCCGGCTCTCAGCCTGCCCCATAGCAGAGGTGCTCCAGCCCTCTGAGCATCCTCGTGGCCTCCTCTGGCCCTGCTCCAGCAGGCTCATGTCCTTCTGCTGGGGGCCCAGAGCTGAATGCAGCATTGCTGGGGGCCTCTTGAGCGTGGGGCAGATGGAGCCAACCAGCTCCCTGACCTGCTCATCACCCAGCACGCTCACTGCAGGGCGGTGCTCCCCAGCAGACTTGGGACAGAAAGACGCCCAGGACCGCTCGTCAGCCCAGCCTGCCTCCCCCTGTGACAAAAGGAAGCAGCGGCAATCACTCCTCCTTGGTCCCCAGAAACAGAGCCTGCAGGCAAACTGAGCAGTCTCACCCAGATGGAAAAATCAGATGACAATCTTTTTTTATCCCAGCCTTGAGTCTGTCTGACTCTGGCAGGTAGCAGCCTAGGCTAACACGTTATTATGCTTAATTTCTCTGGCAGAGTGGAAACCAACTGTTACCATTTACCCTCACGGGGAGTTTTCCAGGGGAAGGCAGACCCTTCCAGCCCCATGGCACAGAGGCACGCCGTCCTCCAGCGCCCGCAGCAGCGTGTGAGCAGCCTGCTGAAAGCTTCTGAGGGCAGCAACAGGGCTCAGCCCCTCATGGCCACCCCATGCTGCACGGGGGACACCCCTGCCTGCAGCCAGCACCAGCCCCAACGCCAGGGAGACGCAGGCATGCTGGCAGGCAGCAGGGCTGGGCCACAGGAAGCTTAACAGGAGCAGGTGCTGGGCTCTGCTCCTTGGAACATCTCTGTACCAGAGCACCAGGACATGCTCCCAAAGGACTTCTGTGCAGTTCTGGCACGGTGCAAGTACCCGAAACCTGAAACTGCCTTTTTTAAGGTAATTACTCTTAGATGTTGAAATAGCATGGCTTGATCTGTGCCAAATGCACTAGCAGAAAAACTAAATGTGATCATATCAGAATCCACGGGACACTGCTTCGCAGAAGAGACTAATTGAATTGCTCCTCTCCCTCCTCCCCCGCTTCCCACAGCCTTTGCTGAAGCAACTCTGCATGGATGCAAACTGCACCAGGAAGAGCACCCCATTAGCACTCAGTCGACAACAGCCACCAGAACACTGCCCTGTTACAGCACCCAAACCAGAGGAACCCCAGTGCGCGGCCAGCAGCAGGCCCAGGCCCACGGCTGACCCCCCGTGAGCACCACACCAACACTGTCACGCCTGTCTCCTCCAGCCAGGCCTGCCTGGCAGCAAGCGCCAGGTGCCAGACGCAGAGGGGACCCGGTCTGTCATTACTAGAGGACCCCTCTGAGGACTCCTCCCTCACAGCCAGACAGCCAGCTTCCCCTTTCAGCAGTTTTGCAAAGTGGGAAAACCACATCTCTGTCAGTGCAACACATGCAAAGCACAAGTCACGAGCTGGCTCTGCTCGTACCGCTGTACTGGCGAGCAGCCCAGAGCACAAAGGCTCTGCGTTAGATGGCGCTCCCAGCGACTCGCAGGGCCTGACGCTGTCCCTTGGCCAGGGCCAGCTGTGAGCACAGCCTGCCAGCGGCGTCAGCTGCAACACGGCCATACCAGCGCCTGAGACAGCAGGGCTGGGCCCCATTTCCCGCTGCAACGTACCCCCCTTCAGTACACAAAGCTCACCTATCACCTAGGTACCAGAGAACAGACAGTAACTCAGACCTCGGACTCAGGGAGACATGCCACTTCTCTGATGTTAACAAATGGGATATCAGCTATAAACAACTAGACAACTGCAGTCCTGAATCTGCCTCCTTGTGCCAAGGGCCAGTTTGTGGCAAACATCACACGCCATCGCCACCTGCACCCCACAGGAACTCATGGGACTTGTCCTGTATGAAAACTGCTAACCCACGGGCGTCCAGCCGTTTGGCTTGCCTGGGACATACCGAGTGAGGAGGAATTGTCCTGGGTCGCATACATAATATATAATGGTTTTCACTGTCAAAACATTTTGTTTTATATTTTTTATTAAATCATTAAAAAAAAAAGAGCAACAAGAACATTAAACTAGTGGGATATTTGACCTTGTTTTTGTGAAACCAATGCATTCTCCTAACTTGATGGAAGTGGTTGCAATTCTCAGTGAGTTCTCAAGGAGTTCGTCAGAGACCTCTGATGAAATTTTACTCTTCCTGTGCTTCATCCTTGAAAACATTTGTTCATAAATGTACTTACTGCCAAAAAGCGATGACGTGAATAAAGCGTGACTGCGAATATTTGTGATATTTCTCTCCAGTAAGATAGGTCTTACAGAAGTCCAGCAGATGCAGTTTTTGAGTTGAATATCTGACTGCAACTCTATGCATTCCATTTGAAAGTCTGTAGGTAATGTATTTATGTTGACAGAAAATGGAGTCACAAATATACCAAAAAATTATTTTTTTGCCAACCTTGAAACCTATTCTCAAACTCCTTTCTCAAAACGGAAAGCAAGGCTGCATATTTTCCGCTGTTCACGGGACTGCCTTCAGTCACTGTACCACAAGGCACGTAGGTATCTGCACAGCCTGCGCCAGCGCTGCACGGTGCCCCCCCACGCGTCCCGGCCCCGCTCGGACAGTGCCCGGCAGCCCGGGACAGGCTGCGCCCGGGCCAGGCGGGGACGCCCGGCAGCAGGAGCTGCCCGCAGGCGGGCTCGGCCGCAGGGGCAGGCTGCACTGCCCGCTCTGCTGGGCTGGACGTGCCTGTTCTCACCTAACGACCATGACAGACGTGCCATCTCAATATCCTGATTTCAACATCTTCTCATTCACAGTCAGAGCTGCCCAGACACGGGTGTTTTCGTTAAACAGTTCCAAGTTTGGTCCATCTCCTGTTCTCACAAGACTCTGGTTTCTGCTCCCCGGCAGCACCGACGATGCCTGCACACCCCAGTGCCATGTAACGCTACCCACACCCCTACGTGATTTACGGACACACCGTAGTATGCCCTCAGGATCGCAGCTGCTCAACACACTTCTGCAAGTGTATTAATTAAGACTTTGGTTATCCTGAATTCACAGCACTGTGGTACACATAAAATTATTATTTTTAATTAAGATAACATGTTCTGAAAAAAGAGAAACATCCAATTTTTGCAATTAAGTGATGCAGAAAAAATTGCCTAAATGATTCCAGAGCTAAATTTCACAATGATAATGCAGTTTAAAAGTTACAGAGCTTGGAAACTAGGCTGCACTTTAAGGGGCTCTTTAATAATTCAAGACCATTCAAGGTCAAGAGAAAGCGGTGATAAAGTGATTTCTCTTCTTGAGGTTTAAAAGCCAAGCTCAGTCCTCTCAGATACACGCATTCATGTGCCAGGGGTTACCATGGGATCTGCGACAGGCAGGGTCAGCACGACAAGTCAGTACACACAGCACACTGCTGCGTGCCGGCAGCCTGACTTCACATCACCTATTTTAACACTCATTTGGCACAGCCTTGACAGCAGGGCCAGATAAGCTTTTCTTTCTGAAATTCAAGGCAGCATATTATCCAGAAATAGTTGAGACGACTGATAAGGTTTTCCTTGGCACTAGCTTGAGTCTCAAGATTCTGTTTTCACAGCAAAAGTGTAACTTCAGCTCTGAAGCCCATGGAACAGGAACAGTCATTTCCAACACATATCAATGCTGTTTAGTGTAGGAAGGACCTGATCTCTAAACGAAGCCTTTACATTCTACTCCAGGAAAATCACTCACAGTACCCGTTGACTGTAGAAAACAGAAATAACTTCCTATTAACTGCCACTAAAGCATAGTTCCCATTTGAGATTTGGCAAATTGAGTACCTGCATGGCAACACTCAACTTCTAAGCAATCCATCTGACCATTAAAAAGCCAGTTAGAAGTAGCAAGAAACTGAATTACCTAACAAACAGCTGCAATAATAAATGTGTAAGCAAATAATTTTTTTTTTTTTTTTTTAAAAAAAAAAGCTTCTAGTTAGTTATGGAGAGAGAGCGAAATTATTGCTATTACAACACTGAGCTAAAATAAAATGCACAGGTGGTTGGAGTTTAAAATTAACATTTTGACACTTCCATCCAAGTGGTGGACCAAGAAACAGCAGGAGTGGTGAAAAACTTCTTGCCACTCATAGCAACATCTGCCTTGACCAGTGTGTTCTGGTGAAGCCTCTCTCTCTTCCACACTGCTCACATTTTGCCTGACAAACCTGGTGGCCTTCTATGATGGAGTCACAGCAACAGTGGATAAAGGGAGAGCAACCGACGTCATCTACCTGGACTTGTGCAAGGCGTT
>WBMW01003505.1:25765-46016 GCA_013396635.1 Penelope pileata | reverse complement strand
GTGAGACCTCACCTGGAGTCTTGTGTCCAGTTCTGGGGCCCCCAACACAAGAAGGATGTGGAGCTGTTGGAGCGGGTCCAGAGGAGGCCACGAGGATGCTCAGAGGGCTGGAGCACCTCCCCTATGAGGACACGCGGAGAGAGTTGGGGCTGTTCAGCCTGGAGAAGAGAAGGCTGCAGGGGGACCTGACAGCAGCCTTCCAGGACCTGAAGGGGCCTGCAGGAAAGCTGGGGAGGGGCTTTTTACAAGGATAGGTAATGACAGGACAAGGGGTAACGGTTATAAACTGAAAGAGGGTAGATTTAGACTAGATATAAGGAAGAAATTCTTCCCTGTGAGGGTGGTGAGACACTGGGACAGGCTGCCCAGAGAAGCTGTGGATGCCCCCTCCCTGGAAGTATTCAAGACCAGGCTGGATGGGGCTTTGGGCAACCTGGTCTGGTGGGAGGTGTCCTTGCCCATGGCAGGGGGGTTGGAACAAGATGATCTCTAAGGTCCCTTCCAGCCTGAACCATTCTATGACTCTTTGATTGGCTGATCCACGTTAGAACAGGCTCACTATGAAAACAGCTTCTGAGAGTACAAACATGCCAGCGACATTCATGCAAATATTTCCAGCGTGTGGACGTAGACCGGAAACAGTGCTGCTATGCCCCAAAGCAAAAATAAATAATTGACATAACACCTTGCCCAATAAGGAAGACCGCCCAGCTTTCAAGCTATTCCCTCCATAGCTGGATTCTCTCTTCTGCCTCTGCAAAGCCAAAAGAATAGGCGTCCTCCCCATCCTGAGATTTAGAACAGCCCGCTCCTTTGTGAACACAAGAGACGCAATTCCTTCCTTCCTTCCTGTCCCTTATCATTGAATTAGGAACACTGTCAGTGAGCTCTCTGTCAGTTAATTTGGTGTCTTCATACTTTTTTTAAAATGTAATTTCTGGTAGGGTTGTTTCTGCACTGATCTGTCAGCGTGTTGTGCATAAAATGACAATTCAAGTCACAAATTATCAGCCTCTCTCTACCAAGTAGCAAATAGCAGATAATTAAAAAAGTGGCATTCCAGAGAGCTAAAGGATAATAAACTGCAGTCTAGAAAAAAATGAAAATTCTTTTTCCTTTCCGTGTTCCCATTCTCTCTTCTCCCAGCCCGCCCCTAGTCACTCACAGGAGGGGGTTGGGTCACAGGGCTCAAGAAAAGAGAATTTTTGTTTCTGAGTTTTCAGAAAGTGTTCTTGAGCATCAGCAAAACCCCATTCTCTATTTGCATGGTACATAGTGCTTTGCCATTAACTTGGACGAGATATCAAAAGAGTAGGAAACAAGCTGTAACACCCTCCCCCAAGACACTCTTTGCTGATGTACTGAAAAGGCTCAGTTAATAAAGGTGCTAAACAAATGTTAGCTTCACTGCCTAAAAGAAACTTGGCAAGTGCTTTAAGGACAAGAACTACAGCTTTAGAGGAATTATGTCAAATCTTTGTGTTAATCTTTATTCTTTGTTTTTAATTACTTCTTTTACCAAATTCATTTTTAAGAGGTCTTACTCAACTTAAGAGATCTCTACAGTGCTCGGGACAATACACAGGGAGAAACCGTAACAAACCCCAGTACAAGTATACACGTACACTCTGCAAAAACAAGGAACACTGAGTATCTGGGTAGATGCTGAAAGAAAAAAAGAAAAAAAAATGTCTGCTATTTTTCACATCTCTAGGACACTGAAAAAGTTTCTCAGGTATTGAGACGATGCAAATTAATTCTAGAATCTAAACAAAAAAGCAAAGCAATCTCATCTATGTTAGTGATAAGATCCTCCCTGTCCTTTTGTCTTGGCAGCTGTCTTTACACACCCGGCTCGCACCCACACTGCACACCAGCCAGCAGCGTAGCTCCGGCAGGGCCAGCCCGCAGCCCCAGCAGGCCAGGGCTGCTGAAGCTCCGGGCAGCCTCCTGCTTCTGACATGGCATTTGAGACCCAGCCCCACGTTTATCTCTTTGACCTGGCCCAGATAAACCTACAGGTCATCCAGTGACTGCGATGGGGACTGTTCTCAAGTCTGCACACAGTCACATTCAGCTTTTAGAGCCCAGTTAAGGATAAAAATTCCTTAATTGGGACTGAATATAAACATTGACTTATCACTCAGATGCTGACATAAGAAAGGGTACACACCATCAGATGCTTACGGGGTTCTCACGCCAGTCTCACAAGTCTATAGGACACGAGACGTGGGATGATGACAGGCAGGTGACAGAGGTGTCCCGCACCATGCAGGGGGGAGGCAGGCAGCTGCTCTGCCATCCCCAGGGCTTCTGTCCCACCCAAGGAAGGGCTCTTTGAGAGGAGCAGTCTGCATGTCTCCTTTTAGCAACAAAATTCCTGGCAGTCACGAGCAGGTAAACACTGTGCATCCAGCCAGACGGCCCTTCCCTCAACTGAATAAACACATCGCTGATGCTGTAACATTCTGTGTTACAGGATGGATACAGAACTGGGAGGCACGGAGCACATCCACGCCAGGACACATGCCAGGCAGACCCCTTGGCTAACACAGTGGGCATGAGATTGGGCCCCCACGGCCATGCCGGCTGCAGGCACTTCAGACAGACCTAACGCGTTGGGACACACAGCCACTTGTCCCTGTGCTCCAGCACAGAGCCACTGCTGAGACAGCTGGGGACTATCTCCAGAGAAACCACTGACCTCCTAAGGAAACAACAGAAGTAAGGCTGAAATGGCCAGAAGAACAAGTTCTATTTTTGTTTGCAACACCACCCTCAGTGGCACAAGGGCCCCAGGCAGGAGGGGGCACACTTAGGTGCCAGCGCACGCATGTGTCCAGCAGGATGAGAGAGCAGCAGGAACACCATGCCCAGGGTGCCCGTGCTGAGCTGCTGCTCAACAATTGGGAAGCAGGTCCTTCTGCAAGGAGAACACAGCCTGGCACACAGGAAACAGCTTCTTACCATACTGTTCTCACTTGCTAGTGTGCCAGTAAGTACTAGCGACGACGCAGCTCATGTGAGCTCCCCACCGTTACCCACAAGTTAGAATTTGGGTCCCCCACACATCCAGCTCGGAAAGAAAAACATAACTGAGATGACAGAATGCGTGGATACAGCTAAAAAAAGTGCTCATGAAATTCAAAGGGGGACAGATAATAGACCAAGAGAAGGTGGGAAAAAAAATAAAAAAGATCACTGCTGGAAATTCTATTGCAAACATAGAGGTCAAAATGTTTTCTTCACCACTGCCTTAGTTTCTAGCTGAGGCAGAAGTTACTTTTCTCAGAGTGTCTGGTATGAAGCTTTGTTTTGGTTCTAGATGAAAAGACAAGCAGATGACATACTGACTGTTTATGTTTAGTACTTAATCACTAATAATCATGATCAAGATCCAGTTGTAACACAACTTAGGATAATTAGTCATTTATCAGATAGATGTGGTTGGGGGGCACGTGAAGTACCTGACAGCGCAGAGCTGCATTCTTCTAAGTTTCATTCAAGAGCGTTCCCCATTTATTTTAATGAAGGACTTTTGGCCTGCAGTGCATTTATAAGACGTTGCTGTCGGAGCTGGGATGTGGGATAACCTGCGCTCGGACCGCACCGTGCTGAGCAGAGATGCTTGGGTCTGGTTCCAGAGGGGCCACGGCCAGGCGATGCGCAGTGCTGGAGTGCTGCCTGAGTTTGTGGCTGAGACAGAAGTTGCCTTTCTCGTAGCGCCTGGTATGAAGCTTTGTTTTAGTCCTAGAGAAAAAACAAGCTGATGACATATCAATTGTTTATGCTTGTTGCCTGGCAGTGCTGAACAGAGCCAAGAACATTTCAGTCTCCCAGCTGCTTGTATTGCTCTGCCAGCAAGGGGCTGGGGGGCACAGGGAGCTGGGAGGGGACAGGACCATGGCAGCTGACCCAAACTGCCCAAAGGGATATTCCATACCATATGGCACCATTAAATTATTAAATCATCAGTGGTGGTTTTTCTTGTTTGTTTGTTTTGTTGTTTTTTTTTTTACTTTCTTGCTGTCCTAGTAAATAGCTTTTATCCCAACCCATGAGTTCTACTGTGTTTTCTCCTAATTCTCTCCCCCCAGTCCCACTTGTGGGAGGGGGGGAGGGGCAAGGAGAGTGAGTGAATGACTGTGTGGGATTTAGCTATCTGCTAGGTCAAACCACAACAATCATTTCAGAAAACATCAGATTCTGTTGTACTTGAACCTCAGGCTGAACAAGCTACAAGCAGCCAGCAGCGGCTCAGCCTGTAGTGCAGGGAAGCCCCAGTTAAGCAGTCCCGCAGCAATGAACGGCTGCGCCTGGCTCCAATTCCCCGTAAACTTGTTTCCTTAACTGAACATACAGAACACACAAGCACTCACCAGAGAAAGTGAATTTCTAGCCTTCTGAAAATTAAAGTTTCTAAACAGAAATTGCTTTTACTAGCTATGTGTGAAAATAAGGGAAACAAAAAAACTCAAGAGTCAAATTTTTCTATTAGTAGCTAGTTTGTAGTACCAAGCACATTTTTAAGTTGTGAAATTTCTGATGTATGCAAGCCACCAAGGTTGGAGTCAATAAAAAGTTAAAATGAAGAGTTTGTGTCAACTGATTTTTAGAGTCAAACTAGGCACTGAATTCATACAGAAATCTGTCTAGAGTGATTGGAAGGCAGACTGAAAAACCTGAAGGTTTAGATCCAGCTGAAAATTTACAACAAATCACATTATTAAAATGAGCTTTGATTTAGCTCTGCAGAATACAGAAATCCCGTCTCGCTCATCCACAGCAGAATTTCTAACGCATACGTCGCCGGCTCTCAGTGTGTGTACGAGAAATAGGACTTTCCTCTTGGAACGAGGCAGACTAAGGCAAAGCACAAAGTAACTTTACAGGAAAAATAAACTCCAGAAATAATTCATGTACTGAAAATATAAAGCACGCACCTTTTGTTCAAGGTACTTTCTCAGACATTTGTAACAGCTGCTTTCAATAGCCAGGCTCCAACTCATCACAACATTTCAGATGCTGCAAGGGGTTAGATTTTTCTCCATTGTGCTCTCTGTCCCAAAGACACCAACACTGGGGTTCTCTGAATCACCCAGTGGTGAAGCAAAGCTCATAATTTCAATGCAACAAACCAAAGCTCATGCTTTCAATGGAACAAACTGCCCAGCTGCGGCTGGGTCCCCGTTGCTGCACGGACTGTGCAGAGGGGCTGCTCTGCAGGGGGAACACCCGGTGCTGAGGACCAAGGCCCCGCAGCTCAGGCATTCAGGCCACTACGCTTCGGATTTCAGCTGATCTGGCTTTTACTCTGACATAATTTGGTTGTCAATTACTACCCCCAAATTTTCCCAATCTCTATTTAAGGAACAAAACAGAAAAGCAACCCAGATTAGAAGAAAAGTCTTCAAAACCTGCAGATAATACAAGATTTCATAGGGAAGAGGAAAAGAGCAAGAGGAAGCTGGAATATTAAAAATGTCAAGATGAGAGCTTGTACAACTTCAACAACATCCAGCTGCAGTTCAACCCCTGCTTCAGCTGTTATCTCTAAATCCATCCAGATCTGCCCAGAAATGTTTTATTAGCTATATGGGCCTGTAGTTATACATAGAAAGTACAGGAAATCGCAGTTCCTATTTCTTTGCCATCACTGTGGTTCAACTTTAAAACCTATTTACCTTGAAAGCACTTAGGGATTGCAGTATTAATTATTTTTAAAGGACACTCAATGCAGTGGTGGCCCAGAATTGATGAGTACATAAAAAAATAAAGAAGGAGAATTAATTGGGGATCTTGGGACCTTATTAAAGTCTATTCTTGATTGAAAGTTCCGTGACTTTCTACTGCTAAACTTCTCTTGATAAGCTAACTACATTTCTACTTTAATACCATATGGTGGAAAAAAATAACCAAAGCTTAAAGACACATCAAAATGCATCTGCAAGAAAGAAGAGCTGCACAGGACCTTCCTTTCAGAGCCCCCCATGGGGGCCCAGGACTGTACATATGGACCATTTCTTCACATTACCTGCCTCCCAAGTCTGAGCAAGCTCCTTAAAGGCCCAAGCCAATCCTACAGCTTCAAATGGCAAAACTCAATCGGCAAAAGAAATCTTCAACAGCATCGTGAAAAACAGTTTTGACTACAAAGCCAGCAAGAGTTCTTTTTCATCTCGTTGCCAGCCAACTCCAACACTCGTTCGGCCACAGCAGCCTGAGTGCCTTCTCAGTTTCCCAGCACAGAAGCTCATAGCTGTCTATACAGCTCAGATTTATTGGCTGTTTTTTCTCCCCGCTGGCATCATACAATGAACTTCAGAAGTTTACACAGTGTAGCAAAACATCCATCAAAACCACCCTCTCCACAACCACTTGGTTCCGGACTCCGTTCTATTTCCAAGGCCTCTTGTCTTGGATCAGCCTAAATCATTTTGTTCCATTGCAGAATCTCAATCCTCCTGCACACACCAGGTGAAATCAGGGGAAAAACGAAGGAACGCTGACCACAGAGCCTGCCCAGGGGAGGGAGACCCGCTCCCCCAGCAGCACCATGGGCTCTGTGGCCCTGCTACTGGCTTTGACACTTCTTTGCACAAACCTCTGCCCTTTCACAGGAGGCAGAAAGCAGCCTCCCTTCTCAGCATGACAGCCTTTTCAGTTTTATTAAGAAACTTTGCCTATTCTACTTGCTTCGACTGTTTTTTGTTCGACCTGCTTTATAGCAATTAAGATGACAAAAATTTTAACAGTAAAAACCTTGATTTAGACCTCTGGAGCACTGGCTGCTTGCTGAGAAAGTCCTCAGAGCTGCCCCGCGTGCGAGGGCTCTGGCTCTGTCCCACCCGCGCAGCCTCACTCACTGTAGGGGTCACCCACTGCGGGCTGCGGCCTCGCCTCCCGTCCCAGGCCCTCCCTGCTTCCCTGGGGAAGGGCCTCACGCAGCCCCCAGCACCTGCTCCCCACAGGCTCTCCCTTCTCTCCCCCTCAGTGCCAGGTGAGCCCAGCCACAGGCCAGCAGCTGCCCACCGACCTTCTCATCCCCCTCCCCGGCCTCCCCAGGGCCCAGGCTGCCAGAGGCAGAGGTAAAGCCCGGCCCCTCCAGCCCCCCGCTGCCAGCCCCCTGGCAGCCCCCACAGCCCTCACCTGCAGCCCCATGCACACCCCACAGCCTGCCCAGCTCACCTAGCACACAGGCTGTTTCCAGAACACTTCTCATCTTAAATGAGCAACCCACCCGCCACGTCTTTGCCTTCTCTTCTTTCGAATCTTGAAAATATAGGCAATATGCCTGCGGTCCTTTTACACAGTGATGAGAAAATCTCCTTCAGAATCTCCTGAATGTCTGAGCAAAGTCGTCAAATACATGAAGATAAGGTAGGCTCATTTTAAAAACACTTCCACTTTGATCAAAAATAAAGTTGTACCTTTGACATGGGATACAGCCCAACAACCCAGTAAGTTTCTTACAGCACTAGGAGTCTAGCAGAACTGAGCAGCTTTGATAAGCAGACATGGCGTATGATCAGAACGAGACCCTCCTGCAGGCTCCCTGCCCTGAGACCAGCCTTGTGCTTTAACTTCAGCCAGAGATCTGTTCCACACTGTGCGGGAAGCAGAGACTGTCCTCCAAAACCCTCAAAAAGGAAAAGGTGGACAGATGGAGACCAAGCGCAGACCTGAGGGAGACAGTTCGGGCAAAGCGCCTGAAGCTTCCATACAGGGCAGCAAGTGCTCACACTGCAGACTCGCTCCTAAGGCTGGGGAACTGCGATGAGACAGCAGCACGGCTAAAGCACGTGCCGCAGCCAGGCAAAGGCAGCGCTCCTGCCGCAAGGCTCCCCACAGGTGCCCTCAGGCTTCAGCATTCACACAGAAGGGATCAGACCTGTCACAACCTCAACCGCTGAAAGGCCAGCTGGCAACTCAGATTCACAGCTTCACATTCATCACCACCCCAAACAAGCAGGAGACACTGGTTTGGCCAGGACGTTCAAGCACTGGGACACAGCCCTGTTCACTGTTGGCTGCCCCAGCCTCACCACGGTAGCACCATACCAAACAAAAGCAACCCAATCCAGGAAAAGAGCCCATGGAGAACACCAAAATACGATGGGAAGTCCAACAGCGCAGACACGGTTATGCATCAAGAATGGCAACAGCAGAGTCCCAAAATGACCGAGGCTGGAGGAACTGGTACAGCCGTGCCCCGTGCAGCACCATTGGCCAACATGCAGCAGGACCTTTGGAGTACCACAGGTATCTCAGCTGTAAGCACAACGAGAGCAGAGGAGTTCATCTTGCTTCAGCTTCAGATCCTCATTTTAACTTGAGCAAATTAAATTAGTTTCAACCCAGAAGCAGTTTAGCTTCCATTGTTGGCAATCAATGGTCCCTAAATGCTGAGAAACTGGCAAGTGTTCAATGTGCTGGCAGAGAGGCTTTCCTAATTCAAGATGTCACTTTTCCAGCTAATTTAAGTCTGCCATCTCTTTAAAGAACCAATTGCCACAACAAAATGTGAATAGGAAATTGACTTTCTGTGCATCTGTTTTTGCAAAAGACTTCCTCCAAGTCATATGTTTCAGCTTAAACAGCTTAGGTCACTTGCTGGAGGTGATAGCAGAGCTTTGCTCTACCTCCAGTACTGCCTAAAGAAAGGAAAGGAAGCGGTGGTTCAGTAGTCTAAGGGTATAAAAAAGTATTTCTCAGCATTCCCATCTTCAGTGAGTACTGCACTGTATTGTCTGATACCATTTTTGTTAGGATAAAAGAACGACACAACAATCCTCACTGAATCAATCTAAACAGCTTATCTGAACAGCTTCCTCTGTGCCATGTACTTAATCCTCCCAACGCCCCTGGGGATAGGGGAGCATGTTATTCCTACTGCAAGGAAATATGCGGGGAGAGGGCTGAGACACAGATTTTTAGATGTCTAACTTCCAGTAAAGTCAAATTTCTGATTGATGCCATTTAGCTCCTTTCTATAACAGTTAAACTACATGCCATTTTTTAATGAATCCAGTTACCCAATGCTTTAGCCAATGCCACAACATTAACACTCTACACACTTTCGGGCAAAAAATGTCAAATGACATCTATACTTCTGTCAACAGAATTCCTAAATTCAATGGTAAAGCAATGTTGCACTTTTAGCAAAGTATTTAACACAACCACGCTCACTTCAGTCCTTTCTGCCATGGCACCAAACTCCATAGCTCCTTTATCAGTGCCAGCCTGAGACAGCCAAGGCACAGAGCACAACGTGCCCCAGCAGAGCTGCCTTCACCAGGCAGCTTTTGGCTTCCCTCACTCCTCCTAATCTCTTTACTTCACGGCCCATTGGTGAATCTGCATGGAGCAAACTGCACTACACATGTACTGCTAGTTCAGACAGAGCAATAGAACCCACATCTAAAGCAGTGTAATAAAGGAAATTCCCCAAACCCCTGACCAACAAAGCAGGATTTGATATCCTCCTTCTCCCTTCCCTCCAAAGAATGAAAAGGTCATTGAATTTTGGTTTTGCAGAATATTGGATGCAGCTAGATAAGAGCTATCCACTATTTAGCGCCAAGAACAATAAAACCCCAATCTTCAACTGGGAGTTTAGATCTTATTAGCATACACTAAAGTTACATTCACCAAAGAAGAAACATTCAACAATCGTGTCACTGACATGATGCTGTGTCTCAGCAGCTTGGAAACACTGGCTGGTTAGCTAGAGTTGCTTAAACAGAAGTGAGTTCTATGTTATTTATAATTTATTAAAATTTATTTTAAATAATTCCCACACCATCATTTGATCAGCTCTGTTTACAGTCTAGAGCTGCGGAGCAGAGGCGTGTAGCAATAATGAAGCTACGGGGCTCTGCCATCCCCGGGTATGACAGAACAGACCCACACTTCCTTCCTGAAATGGAAACCTCCTAACATGTGGTAGGAAAGAGGGAACATTTTATACGTAGATGCTTTCTCACTGCCAGTTCAAGTTCAGCTATTCCAACGGCAGCGTGCCCCAGTCCCTGGCTGTAGCTCAGGACGGACTTCTGGCAGGGCACTGGCTTGTCCAGGAGCTGGAAGAAGGGACTCCAGACCAGGCTGAGGAAGAGGACGGCTACATCCTTTCCTCCCACCGCGTTCCCTAGAAGGGAATTTGCTGGGATTCTACCTCCTCTTCTACCCTCAGGATGTGTTGGCTAACTTCAGTAACGCCAGGAGAGGGTGCGACTGCAATGCCAGCCCCAAATGATTTGCAAATAGTTCTTCTGGGCTGTGATAATGGAGAGCTTTTCCAAACCCAGCTCCGCAATGTCATCCTTGTGCCTGGCTCCAGCCCTGGGGCTAGATGTGACCTCCACACCCCACAACAAAGGTCAATGAGGCTTTCTTTTTTTAAAATTAAGTCACAGAGTGATGGAATGAATGCTATGCAGAACTAATTTCTAAGCCCAGCCACAGTGTCTTTCTGTCTGCACATTTGTTGGCATCCTCCCACCCTGCACTCCATCATCGCTAGAGTCAATACTTGGTCTGTCTGCCCCTACCCCGCCCCCTCCAAAGGAACGTTGCCTTTTCCACTCCCATCCCTCCCTCCCTTCATCCACCCTCTCCATCCATGGTGGGAGCACAGAGCAGCACAGAGAAGGGAACGAGCACAGCCACCATCACACTGGGCACCTCTGGCCCTGGTCCCCACCCCTGAGGTCGCCCCTAGTCCCCAGCCCCCCCCCCAGGAGGCCGGGGCAGAGGGCAGGGCTTGCACCGCTGTACGAGGACACAGATCCCATGAGGGACACAGCAGCTGTCAGGCACCCCATAGCCACACAGGAGGCTGCGGTGCAGCAAGGACAGAGCAGGGCCGGCCCACAGCTCCAGTTCACACACATCAGGATGTAAGGGTTCCACGTGCAGGCACCTTAACCAGCAGGCAGCAGCGACCGCGGGACAGCCACACGTCAAGCTCCGCTGCTTGGTGCAGAGCTGGAGCAGGGCTGGGGCTGCGGCTCCCAGAGCAGAGGGTAAGGAACTGCAGCTCCTGAGCAGCCCCTGGAATCACTCAGTCTGGTAACAGAAACGCATACGGAAATATTCATGAGCAAGAAATTTTTTAAATTTACAATCTTCTATACATACGCACACACGTGCATATGCAGTTTACAAAACAACAAGTTTAACTCTGTATTTTATATAAGCACATTTTCTTTTAACTCAGAGATAAATCACTCTTATTCCACGTTATTTATGTCCATAGCAGCTATGCATCAAGGATGCCACCAGAAACCTGCAGGGTACCACTGCCTCCATTTACTTCGGCACTAATGGGAAATCAACGAGCAGAGAAACATCTGGCAAAGGACAGAGAAATGTTATCCTTTGAGGTGACAGCCACACTGCACTTGGCCTTCCAGGAGCATGCAGCAGCCCTCTTCCACCAGAAAGGGCTCTGCAGGTCGGCACTCGAGGTCGCAGCGCGCCCAAAGGCACCGTGCCCCGCTGAGAGGTGACCCAACACCCCTCGCTGCTTCCTGTTCCCCTCCAGGGCCTTCCAGCATGGCCACGGGGCACATCCAATGAAAGTCAGTTCCCATAGGGTGGGAAGAGGACCTTTTCTCACACTGCACTACCTAGTGACAGTTCAAAGCTTTGTGCCATGGCAACACCTGGGGAAGGAGAGGGGGTCTATGCAGTTTCTAGAAAGATTAAGGGAAACCTCCCTCTTCTATACCTGTCGGGACTCCATTAACCATGACGGCCGCCAGAAGCAGCAGGGCTGACCCTTCCTGCTGCACGCGGCCCCGCAGAACCTGCCCTGCCCCCAGGGACCCAGGGCCCAGGCTCCAGGCTGCGAGCCCAGCGCGCATGCTGGCATACAGGCCCCTGGGAGGGGCGGCAGGGATCAGCCATTTCTGTTTAAACTATTCTCAATTTAATACTGTAGCTTGAAAGAAAAATGAGGAAAAAATGCAGAAACCCCAGTGCAGCTGGTGAAGGTGGCTTGTTCTGCAACCATCTGTGCTTCTGGGCAGGAGCCGCTCAGCTCCCATGCACCCTTCTGCTCCCTGAAGTGTTACACAACTGTGTAGCAAAAGAAAATCAACACAACAAGCAAGTGGCCAAGCACGGGGCCGCCCGCAGGGCTCACAGGACAGGGCAGGACCCCCAGCCTCTCTCTCCCTTCTTTCTCCCTCCTTCCCATCTTCTCTCCTCCATCCAAGTTACAGTTCACCTTCCAGAGCCACACCCCGTACTCTCAGGGCACACGCACCATGCTGCAGGTCCCCAGCCGCAGCAGCGCGCCGCTCCCCTCGGCAGCATGCTGCTGCTGTGCTGGGCCACCCCCAGCAAACAGCCCGGCTTCGCTGCATCTCTGCTGCTCCCTCACCAGAAGAGCTTACATCTTCTGCACCAAGCCTTCAAACTCCAGAAAACGACGGCCGATCTCATCTGTAGCTCCTGGCTACTAATCCACTAAATAACAACCAAGTGCTTAGGAGAGCAGTGAAGAACGGCACAGAATCAGGGGACAGCCTTGCTCTCAGCTCCCCCTCCTTTCCCCGCCCCGTTCCCAGCAGTTGCACACCGTCCTCGGCAGGGCAACAGCTGAACAGTGCAACGCTGACAGCAGGGACCAAGTTCTGCCACTCTCATGGACAGGCTGCCCTCCATCTCTGCATTTCATTTTTCAAGGCTTTTTTTGTTGATGTTGATGCGCAAAGCTCATTGTAAGCCCAAGCCTGTATCCATAATTTTCGTATGCTCCACCACTTGGATCCAAGATCTAAAATTACCTTGGTTGCCACAAAAATAGGAACTTACAATTCCCTTCTGCCTTGCAATTATGTCTCTAAATCACTTAATTGTGGGAGCCAGATTTTCTAGTAGAGCTCATTCATAAGCAGAGTGAACCAGCTGCAAAATATTTATCACCGTCCAAATTGCTTCAAATTTTCAGCATTTGGATCACAGGATTTTGTTCTGATCCAGGTCTACGACTAATGACTGAAAAATCACAGGAGACCAGATAAATCAGAAGTCATTTTTATCCAAAAACACAGCTTCTTCAGTAAGTGCTATACTCTGCCAATTCCTGCACTGACATTTAATCTCTCAACTTCTTCACCACTCTGCAAATTGCAAGACATGACACTGCAAGATATTGAAGAATTATTCTAACAATGAATTACACTTTTTTTTTTTGCTAACTAGCTAGCTGAAAATTTAATTAGCATAAGAACAGTCTGATCACTTAAGTTTCTTTTTTGAAAGTTGGCAATTAAGAAGTACCTTCTGTAGAAACTTTCTCTAATAGAGCAAGTTTATCAGTTCTACAACACCGCTCACGTACACAGCTGCAGACTGCAGCAGCCTCCAAGCACAGCCAGACAAGAAATGTCTGATGGAAATTTCTCTCCCCATGTCCCAACCTCACTAATCACAACAGTGATTTTTCAACACAGTCACCACCATGAACTCTGCAGTTTCACCACTGATGAACAAGAGCTGCATGTCACGCTCATAACAATCGCCCCCAGCGGAGGTTCCCGCTGCCGCTGTCACCACCGCTGGAAGGCACCCCCACCCCTCCCTGCGCTCACAGCCACTGGTTGGGCTCCAGCAGCGTTCAGCAGCACCCATGAATGTCAGTGGGTGCCATTGCTTCCGCACGGAGGAATTCAGTTCCCCCCTGTGCTCCATCCACAAGCCTGTGTCAGAGGCCATGGGGTCAGAGTGCCCCTCTGCTGCCATCTGTCACACGGCCACAGCATGGGACGGGAGCTGGGGGGGAAGGTTCAGCTCTGCTGCCATCCCACCAACATCTGCCTCTGGCGGCGTGGGCCAACTGCATAACACAGGAGGCATTATTTTCAGAGCATCCCTGTGTATTGTGACCAATGCTCTGTAAAAGAAAAAAAAAATGGTCACATTGTTACACTTTCTTAAATAATTATTTACTAAAAATCACATTTTTCTTAATAAAACAAGTTCATTTTTGAACCTAATTAACAGTTTCAAAAACCAGTAACAACACATGTACTTGAAATCTGTCACGGAGTTCTGCAAAGCTGACAGGGCAGAGTACATCAACAGCTACCTACATGACTTGTGAAGACCACGCTCCACAGGAAATCAATAGGGTTTAAGTGCTCAGGAGCCTAACTCTTTTTTCCATGATGAGACTCAAATAATTATTTTCTTCAATAATTGGAATACCACAAAGCACACTAAAATCATCCAAGCAAATCCCTCTCGCATCTCTGCTAAAGCTTTTCTTCTC
Source organism: Penelope pileata (assembly GCA_013396635.1). Lineage (NCBI taxonomy): Eukaryota > Metazoa > Chordata > Aves > Galliformes > Cracidae > Penelope > Penelope pileata. The sequence goes on along the minus strand of WBMW01003505.1, from coordinate 31,732 downwards.
TCTCTATACGCAGAAAATACAAGTTCATAATCTGAAATACATCCCAGATTTCAGTGAGTCCAAATCCTAAAGTGAGTTTCTGGGCAGGTGCAGAGATTGAACGGTAAGCATCACACTGCAGGGCTGAGAAAGGGAACATTTTCCCCCCCCGGATCACAAGCTGTTGGTCTACCTGCACGATAAAGGATTTTCAGGATCAACTCCCAGTCATCAGCAGTACCAACTTCTCTTTTGTCAATGTGTGTCAGAGCTTTAACATCTTTAAAACATGATTTCTTTATATTTATCACTGAATTACAGTTTGATGAGGCGGCCCACTGAATCACTGCACGTCCTCAAGATAAAATCTGGCAAGCTAACATCACCTCCATCCCCAAATGTCCTTCAGGCAGCAATGAAAAATGAAGGAGGCCATGGAGTGCTTACTGTGATGACATGAGTCACCTCCCCCGACAGATCTCGGTGCACAGCAGAACGCTCACAAGACCGTGCAGGAAAGAAAGGAGAAATCTCAATTAACTTGCGACGTGCAGCAATGACTTGCTTGTCTGTGTCAGAAAGGCTGTCCAGACTTCCAGGAACCAATATCCATGGCAATACAAAACAATAACTTCAGTAGACAGGGGAAACCTTGATTCACAAAACAGCATTTGGAAGCTTTTAAAGACTTCGCGTGCAACCGACAGTTTGCTTTCAATTAATAACCCATGTCCTAACACGTGGCAGAGCAGTTTTTGGCTCCAGACCACAGCACTCCAACATGCTGGTTACTGTAGCAATGCTGCAAGAAATGAACATGTTGGCTGGTACTGTAAGTCACAGGAGCATTAATTATTTACCTCTACCAAATACTGATCTAGATGCTTAGAAAATAAAATGTGGTTTAATTAATTTTATCTAAGGAGCTTTAATTTGATAATAAGTAGTTTAAATATCAGCTAGTATTTTATTTTTTATTTTTCTTTTTTCAAGCATTTCAATTATTATTAACCATAGAATGGGTGTTATAGCAATAGTAATTTCTCATGCCAGTGAAAAGGACTTTTAATATAAATTCATAACAATTCCCTTACGTGGACCAGATTCTAATCTGGAAAGCACACTGTGCATCTGAAATTGGTGTTCACAAATCAGAACCTGGCTTCTTACTGGGAACACTCTTCCGAAAACAGCCAGCAGTGCTGCCTGCACGCTGATCAGAACTGGCAGCACAGACCCGCAAGGGCTCACGCGCAAACATCTTCAGTTGCTCCCCTAAGAGACAGATCTATTTACTCACTCACATCCAAGCCCACCTCTGGAACAGCAGAAATAACACTTTTTCTGAGAGTTACATTAAAGACAAACGCATAGCTACAGGTAGTGCAGGCGTACACCACAACAGCAAGTCCTGCAAAGCCTGGGCCTGACAGGCTGCTGAGCAGTGCCTCCCGCACACAGCACCTCACTCCTGCTGTGTATGACTGCTGCTGGAGCACAGCAGGGCAAGGTTACTGCTTCATGCAGAACAGCACCCTGTGCTGGCAATGCGTCCTGCGCCAATTCCTCAGGAAGGAAGGACTGAGCCAAAGGCAGACAGAGGCAGGTCCTATAACCCACACCACAGTTGAAGGGGAAAAACAGATGGCTGCTTAAAACGCAGGGCAACCGGAGGAGGAGTACTTGTATTCACAGCTCCACCACTGGAGATGGCAAGCAAGAGAGCAACTCAGGCCAACAACGCTCCCTTTGACTCTAGTAATGCTCCACAAACAGCTCATCTCCCAGAAAAAGTCCAAGCACAGCTCAGGCCAGCGGCTCCTGCAGGATTTCTAGACCTCCCTGAGGTTCATACCTTCTCTGAAGATATCTCCATGTGGGCATCGAGAGTACGTTCTGTATCTGCTGAGTGCTCCACACTGACAAATTTTCTGTTGCCTTCTGCACGTGACACTGAGCAGCCCTGCACAGCTATTTTCAAGCTGTAAAGCTGCTGGGCAGACCCCTCTTGGTTAACCACCCAGTGAGCTGAGGGAAAGAACCTTCACCTGTCTCATCCTCCAGGACGGAAGCAGCAAATGTTCTCTGAGCTTTACTTGCGGAAATGGGACAATCATGGAAATTTTGTTGTAAAACTAGGAAAACTGCCATCTAAAAATAGCATGGCAAATCACCAGTGCAGTAGTTCTGCTTTCCCAGTTACACAGCAATTGCAGAGACCAAGAGCACCTCTGTCCAGAACCTGCGCCTGCACATTCCAGGGTTTAGCTCATTGCCTGCAAATGAAAATGATGCTGCGTGCTCAATCTGTACATTGTGCGTGTGTGTGCATGTGCACATCTCCATGCTGATACGTCTGTATAATTCACACTTCCTACATGAATTAAGCCAAACGGTGATCACAATGTGTTATTTAAATATTACCAGGGATCAGAAGGTTCAGAAAGACTCCAAACCCCATACAGCGATGCTGAGCAGGATTACTTCCTGGCAGTGTGTGGATACACGTGTAAGCTGATTACACATGTTCATGACCTACATATGCACATAAGGAAGAGCCACTGTCCTCCTCCTCTTCAAACAGAATCAAATCAAATTGTACACTTGCTAGTTGGACTAGATGACCTTGCAGGTCTTTTCCAACCTAGTATTTCTGTGGTTCTATGACTGTAGCAATGGATTCCGATTCACTTCCTTCCTTCCTTTGAGGAAAGAGGAGCGAGAAATGAGAGGACTTCAGCAGCTGAAATGAGGTGGAACTGCTGAGCTATATGAATTACCACAGTGTTGAGTCAATGGCATTCAAAGCACTAACAGCAGGGATCAATTGAAAAAAGGTAGTAAGAAGTGTGAACCTGAAGGTAGCTACAAGGTCAAAGCAGCTGAGGGGAGAAAGCTGAGCAATAAAGAGGAAAAAAAAAAGAAAAAAAAAAAACCAGAGACCACTCACATCCACAGGATAACATTCTTGCAGCAGTTGGTATGCTCCTACCTTCTTACTGGTAATTTATATTATACTGGTTACAAATAAAGAAGGAAGGAAACACAGCTAATTATAACAAGGTGCTGCACACACGGAGCCATGCCATCGCTGTTCCTTACCGGTCAAGGGCAAGCTGTTATCCTGTATTATCTTGCTCAGAAGAGGCTAAATAATGCAGTAACTCTGTTTGCAAAATCATATGAGCAAAAGAAATGTCATTTTTCATGCACAGAGCAGTTACCTTTCTTCACATGGGATCTTCAATTATTAAAGAAACTGTGATGTCAAGAATAAAGCTGCCAAAACAATACGGGGCTGAGGACCTCTGTATCTGAGGACCTCTGAGCATCCTCTGTATTCAAATTCACAATTCATTTACATAAAGACTGTAATGTGTGAACACAACACAAGAGCAGAAAGCAACATTAAGTGGCTTGTGATATATACCCAGGGTTATGTAGCCGAAGACCTTCCATCAATGCCACTGCTAGTTTTCATTCATATACAGGCAGGCTTGGGGGTGCAAGGAACCACTGCTTCCAGAATTTACAGGGCTACATTTTTGGTGTGAGAAACTGAGCCAATCTTGGACTATTTGTAACACAAAGTCCAACTCTGCCAAAAAGGGTTCTAACACTGAAGTCAAGTGATAAAACGTGCTGGCTGTAGCATGTTTTCCTCTGCCCAGATTAAGAGCTGTTCAATAGAAATACAAAAGAATCTTTAAATCTACTCTAATTCAAGAGCAGCGTATCTGACAGCAAAGATACAGAGCTGTTTGAGTGGAGGTAAGCTGTACATCGAACACTGAGCATCTAGGTCTGAATAATGCATCATCTGACAGCATTAAAGTTAAAAAAAAAAAAAAAAATGTAAACCAAAATAAAAAACCTGGCCACACTGCAGACTATCTCAAACTTTGCTTTAAATCGGCATTGAAACCTATTACCTGTCACTTCTTAAAGTGAGAGACCTAAGGAAGGCATTTTGTGCACGTGCTACCACCGCAGATGAACAGCCCAGGTGTTCTATGGACAGACCCTGCAACTCTAGAGGCAGGCAAGGTGCCTGTTACTGTTCAGACCAATTTTACATTGGTAAGAAATGAGTCCCATGGCAATGTGAATTTCAGCAGTGCAGCAGACTACAGAACCTTCCCTCTGTCCACCTTGTTGCAGTACTGGTGGTTTCTGAGCACAGCAAAGTCAGACAGAGATGAGGAGACTGACTCCAGCACAAAGCGTGGAAGCAGAGAACCAGAGCCAGTCCTGCAGCTCCTTCCAAATTCAGGCAAAGAATACGCAACAGGAACATTCACTGCCCGAGAAAATTAACTAAAGAGAAGAAACCAACCAGAAAACACTATGTGCCAATAGCAGAAGATGCTAAAATTTACGAGTAGCCGTAGTCCAGCCCTGATAACCCTCTGCACGCAAGAGCCTGCAGCCAGGTTTCATCACTAGATCTGATGTGACTGCATGTAATAACTACCATGGTCTTTACAGCTCCTTCAGCAGTCCTTTTCTATTCAGCATTAGCTGAAGCTTCATTAAAGCAGACAAAACGTTACAGGCCTAACTTCTGCAGTGCCTTGAGGTAGAGATTCTAGCTGATTAAGACAGCATTTAACCCAGTAACTGTAGTATGGGGAGTGAAGATCTCATCAACAGAATTAACAACTTCACTTTTGATCAGGTTATTCATCTTCGTGCATTTCTCTCTGCAAGTCTCCCTGAGCCCCTCAGTAGCTGCAACGTGCCCTAAAATGCCAGCTCTTCTGACATACATTGGACGTGAACGACAAACCCTACAGCGCCTGCCAAGATTCCTCTGAGGAGGAGGATTTCCTCCCCACTTCACTTCTTTCCTAGGGAAAGATGCGTCTGCTGAATGCACACACCAGAGAAGATCAGAGCTACTGGCCTGCTTGGATGCCAAGTCACTAATACACAAATAGGAAACCTCAGAAACACTGGAGAGAAGAAAGAAAAAGATGGTTTGCAGCAAAGGCAAGAATGACTTACATCTAAAATGGTCAAGCTCTTGTCAGAACAAGAAAAATTACAGAGTATATGTAATCTTCAGATTAAACTGAGGAACACATGTTCATCTTAACTGAGGGCAGGTGGACTACGCATCTTTGGCATACGCACAGGAAGATATTTTCAAACAAAGCTTGAGTTGGCAGGGGAGAATGCTGAGGTCCCACCAGGAGGAGGGCTCAGCAGGGGACAAACAGTGCTGGGGACTCGAAGGCAAACTGACGGCCTGGCTGATCAAGTGCAAAGGCACTGGCTGGCCTGTGTGCACCACTTCCAACAGCCAGGCCAACCACTGCAGGCAGGGCATGGCCACAGGCACACCCAGACCAGCTGTCAGAGCCACGAGGGCTGCTGCAGGGCCAGCACAGCTCGGCACAGCCGTGGCAGCAGCTGCACAGTGACGGTGGAGGTGGGAATTCCTGTGCCTGTGGGCGGGCATGCGGCAAGCCAGAGCCTCCCCAGGCTCGCTCAGGAGCCAGGCAGGAGCACTCTGACAAACACCTCCCCCAAGCATGCGTGCACACAGACGTGCACTCCACAAACCTCAACATGGGCACACAAAAGGCTGTTTTCCCAGGATTTGTTATTTTTGCTTTATAAAAGCACTGTGCTGAGTGTGCTGCCTGGCAGTTGCCTGCTTTTCAGAGCTACTCCAGCCCACACGGCCAGATTTAGGACATAAGTTTCTTAAAAAAGTCTAAACAACATCAAAATCTTAATTAAAGCTAAATTACCCAATTCTTCTCTATTAGGAAGGAATTAGTATGTTAATCACAGTATACTAAGAACAGACACATTTTTAAGGCAGAATTCAAGATCACAGAATCACAGAATTGCAGGGGTTGGAAGGGACCTCGAGAGATCATCGAGTCCAACCCCCCTGCCAGAGCAGTTCCCTACAGCAGGTCACACAGGTGGGCGTCCAGGCGGGTCTGGAATATCTCCAGGGAAGGAGACTCCACA
>WBMW01003505.1:0-24814 GCA_013396635.1 Penelope pileata | reverse complement strand
CACACGCGGATGCATCCCATCAGGGCCCATGGATTTGTGCACGTCCATCCCAGCCAGACGCTCCCAGACCATCCCCTCATCAACCAGAGGGAAGCTCTCCTCAACCAGAGGGAAGCCCTCCATTTTCCAGACTCTGTCACTCACCTCCAGGGTTGGGGGGTCCTGAGGGGGAGTCTTAGAAGTGAAGACTGAAGCAAAGGAGGCATTCAATATCTCCACCTTCTCAGCATCCTCCGTTGTCAGGACACCCCCCTCATTCAGCAGGGGACTCACATTTTCCCTACGCTTCCTCCTACTATTGACATACTTAAAAAACCCCTTCTTACTATCCTTTATCTCCTTTGCCAATTTAAACTCCAAGTGGGCTTTGGCCTTTCTTGTCATATCCCTGCAGTCCCTCACAACACTCCTATACTCCTCCCAGGAGGACAGGCCCACCTGTAAAGATGTCTTTACCCACCTCTCAGCACCAGCACATATTTCACGCACCACAAAGTGCTGCCCCTCTCTCCATAAGCCACATCCCGAGGCAGCTCCCTAGGCAGCCCTTCCCCCTGCAGCCCCTCCACCAGCCTCCCGAGCGAAGGCTAGTGCATTTTTTGCAGTTCAGATATGAAAACACCACAACAACTGCCTTCCAAGAAAGGGATGGAAGCACAGCTCACAGCAGTAACACCTCTCCCATGATGATGGCTCACCACCTCCAAGAACAGAAGAGGAGATTGAGAGTGCTAACACTTGAGCACGGCCATCCAATACCAAGCACGCGCACGCACACTGCATGCGCTGCTACCACAGCCCCCAGCCCCCTTATGTGTTACAAAATACACAAGGCAAAAGCTTTCTCCTCTTAAAAGCAACCCATCGCAGACAGACATTGTGTCACAGAGAAACACGCACGCAACGCGTCCTCACCCGCAGGGGCCCAGCTGATAAAGCCGACCCTCAGCTCCCTCAGGGGCGGTGAGACCCTTCCCCTGCACCTTGCCACACTAAGATGGGATCAGCTTACAAGACCCAGGGCACAGCAGCAGCCCCAGCCCCTCATCTTACACAATTTGCCCTCCTTCACCCAATCTGAAAACTCAAAGCAAACAGCGGAGACAGTGCCCCAGCAGGCAGCCAACGTAAGGCATTGCTGCTCTCCTGCTCCCGGGTCCCACACCCCTCCCCTAGCTCCGCACTGCATCTGCTCACTGAGGCTTGCAGGATGCAGGGCATCTCCCAGGAGCCACCCACATTCCCTGAGCCAACCTCGTCCCGCAGCACCGAGGAAACTCAGCCAACAGCTGGCAGATGCAAGCCCTTGCACAGCCAGCGACACCCCCAGCTGTCACTGCCTGCTGCCTGCCAAGCAGCACTGGGCAGCAGGCACCAGCCCCCCCCTTCCCCCGTGTGCCTTTCCATCCTTTTGCCCCTGACCCCAGCCAGAGCGAAGGCAGCGCACGTCAGCCCCCGGCAGCGCTGCCCGGCGAGCTGCATGCTGCAGCCCTGCTCTCTGCACCCAGCACTGAGACACACCCCGGCAACTGGTGACCATGCTGTCAGAACTACATCTTTGTGCCTGCAATGAAGTGCAAGCTCTTACTCATCTCTTTTCATTAGATAAAAATCCTTTCAAAATTGGTAAATTAGTGGCTAAGTGCCAGGCTTGCAGCCCTACAGATGAGCAGAAATCTGAGTGGACTTTGTTCCAAAGTAATAATTCTGATGAAATCCAGTGACGGGGGAGATTTTTAAAACACTATGCTTATAGCAGTAACAGATCTTAAATTTACTTTTTACAGAGTATTTTCAGAACCGCCTCTAAAACAGCAGATCACCAGCTCCCACGGCTGCCATGAAATGTCAGCTTTTGACAGTTCCCATACAGTTGCATCTAAGACAACAGTTTCTCTCTGGAGTTAGCACAATAACTGCTGAAAACCTCGAGTGGCTGTTGGCAAACACTGGCTCTCTACAGGCAGGTTGCTGAAGAGACCAAAGTCTGGAAGAACAAGGCTCGGGGTGCCTCGCTAGGTCTCCTCAAAACCAGAACACCCTGGTCAAACAGAGATGGGAAATACAAGGAAAACATTAACCAATTCACAACCAAAGCCATCTTCTTATTTTTGTTGTTTACACAGTGCAAATTTTGCCAAAAGATTATCTACTCGCTTAAGAAGCTTTTTTTTCCAAGGGGATCTTAGAGACCCAAATTCAGATACTCCTCTTTTCTTGCAGAAGCTGGCATCTGGTCACATAGCTCCTCAGCAGCAATGCCACACGAGCAGTATCAGGGGATTCATCTCCCCCCCCCCCCCCCCCCCCCATTGTTTGGTTATTTACTCCAAGTTTGCGATAATCCCAGTAAGTTCTCATCAGCAGACATATTTCCTAGCCTGTAAAACCTTGAAAATTCATGTGCTAACGTTTTTTATTGAAACAGAAAGAAATGCACTTTTCTGTTCCATCAAGGAATAAGCATACATCCACACATGAGCACAAGCCAGCAGACAGGAGGACTGATATGGAATGTGTAGGAAAAAGACAAGCAGCCTTTGATCATATCACTGCCCAGCTGCTCTCCACCGTCCCAGGAACGTCTCCGGCAGCACCTAGTAGCGAAAGCTGTCTGTGCTTTTTGAGGACCCGCATACACAGACATCGGCAAACCTGAAACCGTGTGCCCCTCATGTTTTGTTCTTTTCTCCTCAGATGCAGCCTTCATGCTGGTAGCCAGACTGCAGTGTAGGCGGGCTGTGCTGGTAGCCAGAAGTGGCAAGGTGCTAGAAATAAAATGCTGGTACCTCTTGATGCGCAGCGCACATTGTTTTCAGTACACCATGAGACATACCTCATGTTTAGCATGTAGATATCCCCCACCTACAAGCCTCTCCAGCCACGTCTGACAAACAAACTGAGGGCTGACACCTGTCCTCTGGCAAAACCTTCAAGTCTCAAGAGCTTTGCAAAGCTACCTTTAATGTTTGTGGCACACTTCAACAGGATTTTGTACTTGCACTTGTGGCAGTGCAACTGAATTCAAATCTACTGACAGAGCAGCAGCTAGAGCAAGCAATTTCATCTGATGCTCAGAAAGCAAAGGTATTTTACAATATAAGAACCAAGTCCCAATTTAACGACCCCTCGGTGTTCCTAGAAGAATTGCAATTTTGAGAACGTATAAAAGAAAATATGCTGGACATGCTAATTGCATCTTCTGTCCTCAAAGACCAAAAGGGAAACCAATTATCACATACACTCAAGCAGGCTACAGCACCAAAACACCCATCAGCATCAGGCAGCAGCTCCACTACTACATCAGCCAACGGCTGCTGTCTTTGTGCAGTCAGCAGCAGAGAAAAGTTTGCTGGAGGAGATAGCAGGGGAGGGAAAGCACAAGTGAATACAGCTGGCATTTCAACCTGAGCTTGCTGTACAGCACAGAGCAAAGAAAGAGCCTGAGCTGCTTCACATGCACTAGTGGTTGGTGGCACTTCGCGCGCAGCCCAACTCCCCTCCTAAGAGCACCCAGCATTACTAGAAGAAACAGCACACTTTTACCAGTGGTCAAGGACAAGGAGTGAGAACAAAGGGTTACCGTCTTACGCACATCCTGAGGAAGCCTCTTTTACTAGGGCTGTGCTTCGTAAGATGCAACAATTAAGCAGCATTTCCAAAGAACCTCTCTCCTCCAGCCTGCACGTGGGACATCCCAGTGCCAGGGAGGGCAGCAGCTGCCATGCAGTCCCTGCTCCAGGTCTCCAGTCATGCAGGCAAAATTGAATTTTGCCACCCATGAATCAAGACTACGTTGCTCCAGCCAGTGGGAGATGGACAAGGAGACAAACTTGCTGTTCCTGCAGCCAGGGACAGGACAGCAGAGCTGGCCAGCGGCAGTTGGTGCTAGGACCAAGCCACCTCCATCAGGCGTGTGCCCTGCCCGGCTCCTTAAGCCCTACCTGGCTCACCAGGGCTCTGCCACCACAGAGGAGGCAGCAAAGCAGCAGCTGCCAGGCTGCCCCTCCCCACACATCCTCCTGCTTTGCCCGGAGCTCACTTTCCCCCCTCACTTCAGGCACCTGTAAGTGGGAATCCCTGCAAGTGGAAAGAGGAACAGGAGAAAACAAGGATATCTCTGATAAGGTTAAGACTGTTCTCAAAAGTAGTATTTTGGTAGCCTTCCTAAAAAAACAGGAAATAATTGCTATGAGCATGATGCAAACAAAGCAGGCAGAAGCTGGACCTGTCATGAGTAGGAGCTCACACATTGCAGCCAGCTCTCTAGGTCAAAAACACGACCAGGCTGGATGAGGAAACAAGCGTTTCCTGCCTTCAGACACATCTCGTACTTCATGAAAAGCATTGCAGTCCGCTTGCTTTTCACTTATCCTAATGATTTAAAAATCACAGAATCACAGAATGGCCTGTGTTGGAAGGGACCCCAGGGATCGTCAGGTTACATACATGCTTACGTACCCCCTCCTAATAGATGTGACAGCCTCGTCAGCACACCAGCACCACTACACTTCTGTCACAGCAGGGCCCATCTCGACATCTTCCATCCCCTTACAAAATCCTCCAACAGCAAAGCATTTTTTTCAAATCTGTCATCTCAGAGGGACACTTGCAGAGCAGATGTGCTTGGAAAGCATCAGCATGCAGAGCAGTTCTTCACTACTAACATGCCAGCTTTGGACAGTGCGATGAATTCTGTAACTTTCATGTCAACTCAAGTTTTGCTCTTTCAGAGATTCCAACTACCTGTTCTTTCCAACCAAGCGAAGACTTCGAAGTCTCAAGCAAGTTAGAGTAGCTGACTTGAAGTCAAACTGTATTTTGCAGAAACCAACAGACAGAAACAGCCTTTATATTTACCCTTAAATCTGAGACAGGGCTTGAGAGATTATAACATCTACAAGCACGCAGAAAAGCACAAGAGGCAGCCGGCTGCCTGCAGTTCAGACTTCCCGTCAGGCAGCCAATCCCCATGCCCAGCTGCTGAGGACGGGCCCCTCGAGCCAGCCACGGATATTGTGGGGCAACGGGAGCGCACAAAGCAGCACTCACCAACCAGGCCTCGGCACAGCTCCTGCACCCTCACGAGCAGTGTGACCTGGCTCCGGCACTTTACCCCAAGTCACCCACCTCTATAGGGTTCAGAGGCTTCACTTTCACTGTTTTGGAGGGAAGCAACTGAGCATCTGGTTAGAACTGGAGACCACTTCTAACATTTCTGGTATCTGAAGCCCTGTTCCATAAAGCAAAACACATTCTATCAAATTAGGACAAGCAAAAGCATAAGTGAGATTTTTTTTTTCCTGTCAGGACCAATCCCATCACCTGCTTTGTGATCAGAAAGAACATAGCAATAGCTTTCTCCCTAATGAGCACCTTTTGGACTCCTACCTGTGCCGCAGCTGCCTGTACTGAGAGACACCTCGAGCGCCTATCTGCTGCCCTCTGCCAGTGCACACATCCACATTCTGAGCACTGACAAAACATGGTGTAATCAAAAGGGAAGCAGCAGGCTCTGACAAGGACTGCCTTTGAACAGGTTGTGCTCCTTAGCATGAGCGTTTTTATTGACATCCTAACACAGAAGTTTCATCAATCTTGATAGATTTCTCTCAACAGCAAACTGGAGGATTACCTTTTACCTCAAGGCTAATTTTTCAAGATTTTTTTTTTTTTTAATCACAGAAGACATGCTAAATTGTCACAGATTATCATTTGTTTTCATTTTGTGTGTTTTACACAGTATATTTTGTAGATTATAATAGATAATTAAATGCAACAAAATTAATTTCAAACTCAAACGTTCAGCCTGCTTCACCTTCACAACGTGCCGCTGCTGGTGGGCAGCACAGTCTGAATGCGGGGGGGAAAGGGGGCACGTGGCAGTCCAGGCACAGAGCAGCTGCTGACTGGCACGTTGCTTTGCCTCCAAATTCAGAGGAGCTGCCTGCCGCTGTCGTACAGGGTGCCCAGCGTCAGATAACATCAGGTCCCTGGTTTCTTTACAGTAAGAACGGTATTGCCTATTTATTTTACAAGGACTTTATTAGAACTGTTCATATTTATATACTGTTCTCTGCTTCCCAGACTGCATTTGCAGATTCTGTTACTCAGATGCACTTTTATGAAGGTGAAAGATAACAAACAGAGCCAGGCATGTGGTACTTTACAGGACAGAAAGATAATTCACTTCGCTGTAAGATGACTGCAATGGCTTTTAAAAATACCCTATCTGCAGAGTCAGCAAAACTACGGTTCTAAAGAAAACTTTGACAATAAGCACTTACAACCCACTCCCCCCCACGAGTGTTACTTGAAGGAAATAATGGAAATAAATGGAGAATAAAAAAGCTGCCCATAATGTGCCGCGCTGCTTATTTCACTCAGTGCTCGCCATACGATCACACCTCTGCTAAGCTCAGAACGCAGTAATATTTTCAAGCGGTGTTGCAACAACCAAACTGGGTTTTAGACTTTCCACAATGCTTTTTGTGGAGGCTGTGGCAGGGTGGAATTCAGGACATTAGGAGCACAGAGCAGAGCAGGGGGAAATGCAGCTGCAGCACCCTGCACCGTGGCCCAGCGGCACCAGCCCAGGCAGCTGCAGGCAGCACAGCTGCACTGCAGGAGTCCAGGACTGCCCTGGGGGGAAGGGTGGGTAGGGGGCTGTTCTAACATTACCACAGCAGTCTGTGTATTACTAGGAACAACACAACGAAAACAAAGAAAACCAACCCAGCCAACACACTTTTCTATCTACCCACTGTGAATAAACCAAGTCAAGATGAGTGTGCATTAAGTAGAAAAGAAACGTTGATGGTAACATTCAGCCTGGCCTTTTGTGCCATCCTAGAAATTAATGAGGACTGATGGCAGATGATAAGCAGGAACATGTGGGCATTCCTCTACCAGGCTAAGATGGAAGAATGTACTCCCCGACAGGGAACAGCTGCACTTGCCCTTCCTCACCAGCATGTCCTTTTCCTGCTATACAGTCGTTCCTGCTACGACCTTCCATGTTTTCCACACGATTTGCTGTAAAGTCTTTACAACTAGGCTTCCCAAAAAACCTGCTGTGAATTTGATTTTCCACTGAACCAACACTTACATAATACTTGATGAATATTTCTTCCTTATTCATTAATTGTGATGAACACATCATGAAATTCTCTAATGCATTCATTATTCAATTTTGTTCAAACATTTTGTCAGCAAATATTTCTCAGCTTACAGGTCATCTGAATTGCAAATTGTAACTATTACAGTCACACTTTGTTGCTTATTTTTTAACACATGTAATTTATTTAACTTAAGTAATACATAAAGTCAATTTAATCAATGTGCAGTGAATTTCAATTTGTGTGTTTGGCTTCAATATTCTCAGTTTCATAAATCATGCACTCAGGAAACTGAAAATAATAATATGGGACTTAAGTGAATAATTGAAACCACATGAACTAGTTTCATGGAAAACATGAAAATGCAGCAATATATACAAGCAAATTCAAATTCTGCTTTGCAAATCTTAGGAGCATTTGCAGCTCCCTTTTTCCATTTCTAATCCACTCTGATGCAGTTAATTTGTAACAAGACCATGCCAGGAACTACAGAAGACATTGCCAGAGTGCTTTCTACTTCCTCCTCTGTATCCTTATTTAGGATATTAAATAACCCTGCTCACTACAAACTTTTCTTTGTCCAGTATCTCAGAAGATACCTGTCCACCACAAATAGCAAAAGACCTTCATCTTCCACCGCATTTGGGAGGCAAACTGCAATTAGTGGTTACCTGCATCGATCACAAACAGCCTAGAATAGCCCTAGTTACTTAGTGCTTTTGATTTTATTATAAGACTAGAGATAAAACTATGATGAGGTTCAGCGATAATAGGAAGTCAGTCCTCTGGGACTTGAAAATTGCAGTAAGTAGGCAGAAATTAAATGTTTATCTAGCAGATTCCTGTTTGTTCATGTTTTAATGTATACCTTCACCTGTGCTTCCAGTGCAATTAGGAAACAGCCCATATTAGTCGCCTGATCATTCTCCTTCAAGGTGAGAATAAAAAAATCTGTCAATTTCTCTTGCCAGCATGACTTTTCCTACTGAAAAGACCTTGCTTGAAACTGCCAGTGGACCAAAAAAATGCACTACCTCCACAGCACTGAGACTTCCTCTTTTTATCGTACTCAAGGCAGAAAACACAGCACATGTATGTACAATCAGCACAGAATAAGCTTGTATCTGCTCACCTGTAACAGTACATCAGATGGTCTACAAATGAGCAGATGACCTGGAAACAAGAGCAAAGATATCCTGTGTTCTGTCACTGAGGTCAGGTTCCTACAAAAAGCACTGCCCTTACCCTCTGTAGCTAAGTCTAGAAAGCGGTTTCAGACACTCTAAGTTAGTGCAGAGATCCAAAGAGTAGGGTTAATTACAAGAAAAGAATCAGCCAAGAAATTTGAGATCAAAAAAGTTGCATTCCCTCCCATCTAGTTAAGTTGTGGAGCTGTTCAGATGTGTGGGGCATTACTTCAGGCTGCTCTCCAGTTACAAGAGGATGCGTGTTTGACAGATGTCAAGTCATATCCAGGACAGACTGGCATGTAAAAAAACCTGTAACCACTGCCCAGCTGCTGCACTAGGACTTAAATGGACAGAATTGTGCTCATGCACATGAACCAAAACGGGCTTTTACGGGTAGAGATGCTACACAGAAGCTTCTGCAGATAGTTGTATGCAGATTTGCACAGATGCTGCTGTTGTGTCTCGTGCTGATGCCAAGCAGTCATGACATACCACTTCTGCACTGGTGCAGAACACGTAAATGGTCAGTTCTGAAAGCAACATCCATTAGAAATATTGATCCTCGTGGGCAAGCTCTTCTGATGGCAATTACAGAAGAGGAAACAGACTTCTGGAGTTGTCCTGACATTGGGATTTTGGATCTGAGGAGGAAAGCAGAGGAGAGCTGAACTGCCCCCTCTAAGGGCCAGGGAAGCCTGTGAAGGATTAAATGGGAAATGGCATGACCTAAACATTCTGCTCATTTGGGTGATAAAATGGAGCTCTTCAAAAGGCTCTAGATCACAATGTATATGGTCAGCTGCTTCAAATGGGAACCCACGCAGGCATCCCAGCCCACTGTGTGAACAAGTGAGGTACACAACAGCACAGCACTAACTGTACTGCAAGGGATACATAACTCGCTAAACTAATTCCTAGATTTCAACAACGAATCCCTGCCCCTGTTCCAGGTGGTGCCATCAATCCACTCAGCTCATGCAGGTGGGTGAATGCTAAGGTGAGAAACACAGCCTGCACCTATTAATTCTCCCCCACAGCACCCTGCTTACAGAGCAGGGCAGAAGAACACAAGCTCTCAAAAGTTGTTTGCATGAGAGGTTTAACAGGAGAGAGCCTTTGATGCAAGCCATTTTGTGCAGCAATGACCTTCTGTGCTGTCAAAGACAAACTGCCCCTAATTCCATCCAAGTTCTCTAACTAATGTAGCTCAATTTTTAAGACAAGAAGGGCAGATAACACAGAGGCAATGCAAGAAACACCCTTTCTTCACACTGTGCAACCACTTTTAATTGCAGTCTCTGCAAGCCTCTCCCTAGTGATGCTAACCTCCCCTGCTGTCCACTGCAAAGTCTTTCTTCCATTTCCAGTTGAATCTTTCTCCCCATTCTGTATGACAAAATCTGAAATCCTTCCTAAATGCCCTGACACACTGAATTATTATTAACAAGCTTATTAGAGCTGTGAAACAGGATTTCCATCACATAGATCTCTTACTTTCCACTTAGTACAACAGGGTACCACAAGTACCTTATAATGCCCAGTGACCTACCTACTCCCTTGTAACAGGAGCAATCACATCCGATGTTGCCCTTTACGAATTCTCCAGCTGTCTTGATTCATTAACATACTGTTAAATGCTCCTTGTCTAGCAGTGAAAATGTCCTGCTCTCCATTCCATAAGTAGCCTTTCTCCATTCAGCTCCTTGTTTAATCAATGCTAATTACATAGTCCTGTGATCATCTCCTGAGATGAGCACAAATGGTAACAAGCTCTTTGATTGCCAATGTTTCTGTAAATGTTACATTAAAAAACAGCACTAAAATAACAGCATAGACAAAATTTGTATTAGAATCACACATGCTGTTTCAAAATTCACAACAAGGATGGCATGCAGAGTAGGAGTCCACTGTCATTCACTTCAATGGACTCAAACGGAACACAAAGAAAACCAACTACTTCTGGTTTGGGAAAGTGCTGGTGAGCAAAAAGAAAATCTACAGTGAGTATTACCAATCGGAAAACATGACACTGTGGCTGTAATTCTCAATGTACCACTTTCAAGACACAAAAACATTGGTTTAGTTCATTAATTTTGCAATATTTGGGGACGGGAGGAAAAAAAAACTGTGCAGCCTACTTTCAGAATGTTGTTCAGAGATTGCTCAGGAGCAAGGCATTTGATGAAGACTGCTTTGTTATGTTTCTAACTGCGCAGCATCATGCACAAGTCCCTACACAACACAGCCACCAGCACCAACCAGCTTCCCTGAAAACCTAGGAAAAAGACTAGAATGTGCCTGTTTGACAGTGGAAGTCAAACCTCCAGAAAATCCCATTACTCCATGGCAGCTAAATAACTAGAAAAATATAGGACAGGTCATCTCAATATACAATGAGCTGGGAAATATATTACTAAGATACTACGAAAAATGAATGATGAATGAATAGTGCAACTGGGTCAAGCCATTAATTCTGAAAATAACTGGGAGCCTGACAGATCATTTAGAATGATTCTCCAAGACAAGAAGCAGCTTACTGGAGGAAGATTTTATGAAAATGGTGTATTAAATATTTCATTGTGAAACAATAAAAAAAATCTAGGAGAATGACAGCTTCTTTCAAAGACAGGAGTTGATTGTCTAGCACACATCAGCCAGGGACCCTAGAGGATCCCACCCTCACTAAGGGAAAAAAAAATAGGATGAAATTTCCACGCCTCTGAAGCTGGGGGCAAACTCCTCACTGGCTTCACTCTAACCTGGTTCTCACCAAGTGTCCAGCCAGACGTTTCTGGTTTCCTCAGGCAAGCACCATGCTGTGGACTAGCTTTGCACCACAGCATCATCCTCTATGGGCTACGGATGAAAATTCATGACAACTGGATTCAACTTCCTAATTTGAAACTGGACACTATTTCCTTATGGTCTCCCCACGGTCATTCTTTGCAAGAGTTAAGACGATAACATGCTCTTCCTCCCATCTGTTTTTATTCTTCCTTAATTTCTCCACAAAGTCCTGAAAGACACAAAACACCTTAGCAGAATGCATGCATGAAGGTTCATCCATCATGAACCTTCAGTCGAGTTTGGTACAATAGCACAGTAGCACATTGACTACACAGGTGGCCTTGCTTTTATTCCACTTCCAAAAAGAATAGAGAATAGTGTTAAACATTAAATACCGCAGTGACAGAAAACAGACCTTAAACCAAGCGATCATTCTCATCTTTATGAAATTACAGCACAGATGACTGTGGTTCAACCTTACAAATCCCTCTGTTAGGGCAGAAAAACATGAGACAATTACTGAAAACCAAGGAACTCTCTTACTTTACAAATTGGATAGCCTCCTGGTAGGACTGGTCCAAGCAACACTTGCTTACCAGACCACCTGAGGACCATCCTTTCTGCCCTTCCTTCTATAAAAGTTTTTCTGAATACTGAGGAATTCTGGATAAAAGGCAAGAACCTGAAGACTCATTACTGTCAACAGAACTTTAGAAGTGCAGTATTACAAATGTAGGGAACCTGCTTTGGCAGGGGGGTTGGACTTGATGATCTCTCGAGGTCCCTTCCAACCCCTACAATTCTGTGATTCTAGTCAGAGATTAAAAAAACAGCATCGACTAAGTGTGTTTTCTGAATCAGGTACAAAGCCCCCACAGACCATCTAACAGGAAGGCCACACGATGCTTGCTGTCATGCTACCCCACTGGACTTCCATCTGTAACACTGCTGGGCAGGAGCAGAAGCTGCGGGAGGCTCACTGCTCCATCAGACTGCAGCCCAGCAAAGAACACTTCTGGACGCTCTGAGCTCCATATCCCAGTTCCAAGCACTTACAGAGCTCCCAGATACCCCTGTGAGTCAGCCACACACAGCAGAGCCAGCAGCACGCACAAAGCAGTTGTCACGTGCAAATGACATCCAAGAGCTCTTTTAGGTCTCTATTCCTCTGAATCGAGATGAAGAGGGACTAAGTGTCTTTTAACTAGAGAAATTGCCCAGTGAGCAAGAGCTTATTCATTGTGCAAGCAAGAACTGGTATGCAAATGTTAAAAAGATACAAGTTTATTAACGTTTAATCCTCTCCAGAGCATTGAGAATGTGAACAAGTAACACTTCTGACCTCTTAGAGAGGACAGTTCAGTGCCCAACACAATCATAATTCAAGAAACTCAAATACAAACCACCTTGAAGCTTTTGCTAAAGGGAAAATAATTCTTGGTCCCTGGACATGTCGCCATAAGATTTCATGCATCTGTGGGATGTGAGGAGCAGACAGGAGAAGGACTCCATAGAACTGCAAGGTTCCAGCTCCCCATGACACAGAAAATCATGTCGAAAGGAGTGCTGAGAAGGATAACTTAGGGGGTCAGGCAAACTGAGATTCAGTTTTACAAGATGAAGACAGCAAAATAATTGACTCCTTAGTACACCAGATGAGAGCACCGGGGATGCAGAAAAGCTACTTCACAGCCCCAAGTAACCACACAAACCCTTGGGGTGGCAATAAGAAGCTCTCCTGCCACCAGACCCCAGCGGGCAGCAGCACCAGGAGCCAGGATCCAACTGCTTTCACAACAGATCTTGATACAATTAAGGCACAGAGTACTTGACACGTTTGCTTGCTCCATGAGAAAATTTGATCCAAAGACACCCTCGTCCCCCTAGACACCCAGCCATGTGAATATCTGATACTCTTAGTGTCTCCATTTCAATTAATTGGTCACATTCCACCTTATTAAAATTATCAGCCTTTAAAGCTGCAGGAAGTATCTACAGTGACAATTCTGTCATACACTCAAAACATGAATGTTTCTATGGAGACTTCATATACTGCACTGGATTATTTTCCTAAATGCTCTTGATACTCCCACACCACCCTGCAATCCCAACCCTAGGTAAACCAAAATGAAAAATTCAGTTTTTCTACATCCAAATGCGAAACCAAGCTCTAAATATGCTCTTGCTGTATACACACACATCACACCTCCATGGCATGAGCACGTTCTAGGGCAGTGCAGGATGATGCCACGTCACCCAGCTAGTGGCAGTGACACAGCCAGAGCTATCCTTCACTACACACATGCACCACGAGCTCACTTGAGCCTGGAATATCAGAGCATTTTGACTTGAAATACCATCTTCCACTGGAGCATTTATACTCACAGGCCGTTCACAGATACTGGAACACAAAACCCACCTATACACAGAATACCTACAAAAGAGACAAGCCTTCCTCACTGCCTCTGCTTTTTTTCCCCATATTCTCTTTCTCCCTCTTTCCTTTTGTATTTCAGACTCCTTCCATCCTGCTTAAGGGCTCACTCACCTCTCCAAAATAGCATTCTGATGCTAGCAAACGCCTCCCAAGAGGGCCAGTGATGTCAGAGCAGTTCGAGATCTCACCAGTGCTCCCCCAGCATCAGTCTCTCAGAAGCCTTTCACCTGCAACGCTTGAACATCCTCACTGGTCTGCTCTCCAGCCATTCATTCATCTGTTGACAAGCCATTACAGCTCACAATTAGCTCTCAGACCCCGTGGGTGGTACTGCAGGATAAAATCCTTTCCCATAGATTTGTCTTCTGCCTTATGGAACTGGAGATAACCAAGATTTACCACACCACTGGTGAATACAGTTCTACACTGTGCTAGTGTATAAATACCTCAAGCATTTCCCTCACTGCCTATATTTTCTCAGGGGCCCAGAACACGAAGGCATTTCTTTAGAACTCAGTACAGCCACTACACTCACAAAGCCTGCCGACATATTTGCGAGGATTACCAAATCACACCATCTTTCCTTCCCGTGGTACCTCTCTTAACACATTAAAGATTAATATCTTATCTGCTGCAGAATTCTGTTATTCTGCTCCTTTCCTCCCGGCATCAGTGCAGCTTCCTGCTGAGTTGAACACACCACTATAGATACTTCATGTTCCTTTTTCAATACTTTCTGGCAAAGGTGGCGTTCACAAAACGGAACAGTAAGCAGCATCTGTTGTGAGCTGCACATCCCTGTGTAACTGTTTAAAGGAAATAATGCAGGCTGTTTCTCTTTGGAAATATGTTACATGGAGAGGTCTTGGATGCATAACTTCAACAGGTATTGTGGGAATAGAATGTTGTTTTTCCATTAGAACTAACAAAATAAGTGCAATGTATATTGCTGTATGTTAAAACTGACTGCAGGAGAGCAAGGCCTCGGTGCCTGCTGACACAGCAACAGTGCTGGGAGTGCAGGCTGGGCCTTGGTGATTGCTGGGATGGCAACATGGGTGCGAGTGCAGGTGCTCAGAAGGCTCGGCCTTGGTGGCTGCTGAGATAGCAACACGGTTGTGAGAATGGACAGTAGTCAATTGAACCAGTGGAAAACTACTGACTGCAAGTATGAAGAAGAAGGTATGTCAGCGTAATTACAGAACAGTAAAGTTGAGAGACACAGAAAAAGAAAAGAGAAAAACCAAAGTGAAGAAGTTAAGGGTTAGTAATATTCACGTTTAGCTAGCAACATTTGTGTTTGGCCAGTATCCATCTTTAGTTAGCGTCGGGTAGTTTTGTGAACCTGAAGTACTCAGCCAGCGAGGAACCAGGGGAGGAAGGGGGCCGTCGGGCCGTAGGGCATCAGAGATGGGAAACTGTTTCTGCAGGCGCGCTCCTGCTTGCAGGACGCTGCCATTGCAATTGCGAATAAAACTGCTTTCATCAGAGACACCGTCCTGACAAATTATTGACATATTTCTGACAGTATCTGAAACCAAGACTTCTCTTGGAGTCATTTAGGGCTGTTTTTTGTTACATGAAGGTGGGCTCTACCCAGCAAGTTCAAATCATACGCCCTCTCTCTGCACCACGTGGCTTTCAATAAACAAAGCAGTCATTAGGGCCAATATCCCACAGACTGCTCTAGTTTGAGCCTTCTGGGCAAGACACTTTTTAAGTGGTTCACTTTTCAAGGGCTTTTCATGTGCTACAAAACCACTCCTCTAACACAACAGTAGGGTCATAGGCCACCCGCACAGAACTGCAGCCACCCAGAGGAAATCCTGACCGTCTGCGCTTAGCCCATGCCAAAGCGCTGTTTGCTTCTGCACCTACTCATGCACAGGACAGTGTCAACTTCAACTTTGAAATTCTGTGATGCTGCCACTTTGTGTCAGCACTAAGTGTTTTTGATTATCTGGTGTCAGCTCTGTTTACTTAAAGCATCCCCCCTACTTGCATTTGCTTTCCATCAAAATGTGCCAATAAGAACCATTCTTAATCCAAGAAGGGCTACACGACCCAAGCGTAACTGCTGGTGGTCATCACACGCAGTGCTTACTTGATAGGTTCTCTGCCAACAGCTGTCCTCGTTGCCAGCGTCTCTGCCACTGCAATAAGCCAGTTCTTGAGACCCGCTCCAGTCACTTTTAACCTGGAAGTGTTTCCAAGACCAGCGGTGCCCAGCAGCACACAAGGGCAGCGAGTCAGCCATGCTGCCTGCCCGTGCCCAGGCCTCCCCAGATGGGCAGAAGTTTTCCTTTCCTAGCACTGCATCTTCACAGCGGAAACACTTTTGCTTCAGTCTGCAAGAAAACCTTGCCCGAGTGTTGCTGGTTTTTCAATATAGTGATGGTTCCAGACAGAAATACTTTGCACTCACTTGTTTCAATATGAAAATTTATGAAACGCGTGTGTGGTGTGGGTGTGTATATGTGAAGATGAGAACTGTGGGGTTGGAGTCTCCCCTCAAATACATGCTCTAAGAACAAAAAGCAAGGGATTGTAATAGACTTTCAGCTTTTCTTGTCATTATTCATTCATTTCTACAACCTGAATTCACTCTCCTCACCCATGGAACATTAACAGCCTTCTCAGAGCATCCACAAAGCAAGAAACACCAGGTACAAAGCATTTCCACTGACATCCAACCTTCCTGGAACATAAAAACGTTCAAGGGCCAAGTGATACTCTCTAGCACTGAGCTCAAAAACAAGCTGCAGGGCTGGATGAATGAATCATTAACACCACCAAAATTATTAGAGAAACCATTAATAGCACATTCTTTAAAGCTCTCCCAACTCTAAGTCCTGACCTTCCAGTGCACCGTTAGTGCTGATAAACCTTCCCTCATGCCAAAGAAACCACACTGATTGCTAACTGACTCATGCATGGTCAGGATCAATCACCTGTGTTTTCAGGGTGATCCTGGACATGAACTGGATGCCATCAGAAAAGCACAGCTAAAGGAAGTCACAGTGAAAAGCCTTCAGAAAGTAGGATTAAGTTTTATTTTAGTACAAGAAGAATAATTAAAGAATAACAGGGTTCTTAAATTACTGAAAGATTGGATTTATTCCAGAATCATCATTAACACTATAATGAACTCTTTGCATTAATTCACACTCAAATTCAAGGCTGTGCATTTTGTTAAGCTTCTTTCTTCTTGCTCATATTTGTACCAGAATAAACTTCAGTACAGGTGCATATGGGTTAGTAATCACATTTTTATATTTTGCATGCAGATTAGTCCCATTCAAATCTGCATAAATTTGTTATGCATCACTGCAAAAGTGAACGCTCAAGCAACTTTTATTTTTATCTAATCAAATCACTGCCTAATGAAAAGTGAGCAACTGTGCACAAAGGTGCACTTGGGCAGATCCCAGGGACCAGCAGTGCTCACTCTGCTGCAGGGCTACCAGGCGCATGACTTGCTGGCCTCAGGATCAGCTGCATCCCAAGTGCCAAAAAGCCTTCTGTGGGAAGGCTAAATGAAGGCTTCCACCACAGGATGGACCCAGGAGGAGCTCCTACAGAACTACTCACCTAGACATCAGCTGTTGACAGAAACGTGATAAACCATGGCCAAAACCCCTCATCCAATATGGAAATGAACCAGTCTCTTCACTGCCCTATATCTGAGCACGCTGCCTCTGCAACAAGCATCACAACTTTTCTTCCGAGGTGAGTAGCTGCAACAACAGGAGCTAAACCTCTAGACAGAAAAACAGCTCATCTAAGTAACTGCCAGCAGTCACAGTACACAGCGGTGGGTAATATTAAGTACCTTACTCTGGAAGTAATAAGACAAAGCACACACCTTCCTGTGCTAAAAATGTAATAAACTATTATAAAAAGACTCTGCAATGAACTATGTATGTACAAACTGGTATGATGTCTTAGCACAAGTGGCGGGATCTGGTATAGAAACAAGTCTGCTAGTAGAGACAAAGTTTGTGATGGTGAGTTTTCTTAAAGCAAAATGTAAAAGGCACAGAGCCACTCAAAAAATGTCGCCCTGAAGTAGCTAGCAGTGTCCTGATGACCGACACACATGGTTGCCTCTCAGCTTTAGGCGGATTCATCTTTCCTTATCCCAGGAGCTAAAGGAAAGCAAGCACTGGGATCTGCAGAAGCTGTGTGAGTCAGCGTGGGGCTGGAGCAAAGGAGCTGTCGTGCGTTCACCTGAACAGCTGCAGCAGAAGCAGCAAAGGTTGTACAGATATGGATCTCTATCACATGCAGATCATTTAACATCTGCCTCTCTGTACAAGAACACTGTGCACCCCTCTCATCTTCAAACTCACAGAAGCAGTACAAGTATGCTGCTGTCTCACAAGCACACTCTGTTCATTTCCTACCATGCAGCATAAACAGCAAGGCAAAGCGGCTGTACCCTATTTCAAGTTCCAATCAGCAATAGAGATGCTTACATAAAATGACTCCAACACAACCATGAGAAGGTCCTGAAGCAGCAGCCTGGGGTCTAGAAGGCCACACACAGGACAAAGCCTGCTGGCATCCATGCCCTCCCACCCAAGTAACTCCCTACCTGTTGTTTCTCCCTGTTTCACATGAATCTAAGGGATTTTCAAAGGAGTTTGGAAGAAATTAAATTGAGGTTCAGCAACTAGCAATAACAGGGTTTGTCCTCCTCATGTCCTCCTCACTCACGGCACATTCCAACGTCAGTCCTACTCCCAAGAGAAGCACTCAGCCACACCTGGGCTGGGAGAGCTCTGCCAGCTGCAGGAAGGCACACACAGCTCTTGTCCGTGGCCGGGACGGGCTCCACTCCAGCTCACTCCTCTCCTGCGAGGAAGGCTCTAAGCCCACCACGGAAGCCAACGCTCCACGGCTCAGCTCCTTCCTTGACAGAACAGCCGTCCTGCTTAGCTCCAGCAGCTCCTTTCAAAAACATTTTCCCTTCATTGGTGTTTTATTTTTTTTGTTTCTATTTGCATTTCCTTTAATAAGTGTATCACAGCCCTCTGACTTTCTCATCTGCCACCCCCATCCTTCCCACCTCTGACCACAAAGTATACCACCACCCTTCCTAAAATATTCAACACTGGGATAACTGAGAACCAAACATTTGGTATTCAAATATTTATGGAATATGGAAAAGAATAAAAAATGAAAGAGCATCTTAGATACTTCACTGATCAGAGAATGCATGTAATTTTTCAGCCTAAAAAGGCTCTCTGTGGACTTGAAGGGAAAGACACTGGTAGCCCAAACTGCTCATCAGTCCATCTGCACAGTGACTCCGACTTACCTGCCTTCCTCAGAGTAAACGAGTTTTGTCATTCTTTTATCATAGAAAATAATCTATTCCAAAATCAAATCTATGTGATTAAAAAAGAAAAAAAAAATCCCCACAACCAAGGAACATGAATATATTTCTCTGCTGCAGGACAGCATGAGGGAAACGTAACGGCCCAAGACTGTAGGTACCGCCCTGGGATACAGCTTCTTCCCCTCAACTCTTATTGCCCAGTCAAGATTTACTGCCTGCTCATGGGCCACTAACAACAGACAACTCTTACCAAAAATCCCAGCACCTAACTGCTTCAAATTATCCATTGATCTGTAATACATTATAAAACAGTTTTCTTACTGTGGTATTTAAAAGGACGAAATGTGGATAGAAATCAGTTCTAGACTGACATAGCACCTGAAAAAATTCCCAAGAGAAAACATTTTTACTGATCATCAACACCGCTATTCAATAGCTCAATTACTGCACAGCGCCAAAAGCATTCTCCTTTAGGGAAAACAGAGCAGTATTGACACGAACGTATTGAATGAATTAAATCAGATTTTCTTTACTGTGGCTGAGTATAATGCCAAAGATGTATACAAGTAACTTCAACAGCTCCAGTAAGCTACATCTGTTTTTAAAAAGTGCCATTTAAACAACATGAACAGCACAATGAAATTAGCTCTTCCTTTCTGTTTTGGGAAAAAAAAAAAAAAAGAAAGAAAGAAAGAAAGAAAAGACAAAGTAAAGCTTTCACATTACCATCAGGTTGTCTTCACCTGCGCTCTACTCAGCACTAAAATGAAGAAGGCCAAGTCTCTGAAACACCAGAAACATCTGACATCTGAATTCTGTAATCAGCTCAGCTGTTACCAGCTACTGCCAGACAGGAGATCACTAGGAGCTACCTCTCCCTTCTCACTGACAAAATTTTGCATGAAAAATCTGGCAGAAAAATGCAAACAAGTCCAAACCACCCGAAGCCCAGAACACAGAGCAGGCCTGAGGCAGGCAGAGGCGGCCTGGGGACAGGAAAGGCGCTGCGCTCGCCTCTCACCTTGCTGAAGCCCTCCTGAGTTCTGCTGCCAGCTTAATGGAGGCCAGGATTTAACTACAGCATCTCCTCCTGTCGTTTGTGGGATACTCTGATTAGCCACAAATAATTAGCTCATTTTAAGATGACACAATCTTCTTCAGACATAATACCCATTCTAAAAAAGCATTAACACAGGGTCTAACACCGGAACCTCCCTAGCATCAAAGGACACCAACCTGAACCGCAGCTGACTGGCAAGAACGCAGCCCCTGCGTCAAATACCAGCTCTGCTTGTGCCACAGGACCACGGGCACACGCCTGCCCTCCGCATGTGCAGAAGTAATGGCCTGTGCTGCAGCTGTAACGATTGCTTTCTGCAGTGCTGATTTCTGGAAAGCCAGGCACAAAGGTATTCAGCTGAACATGGCCATTTAACAACCTCGGAGTCGCAACTGCAGATGTCTACATTAGCACAAGGCTTGAGAGAGGAGCAGATGGGTAGGAAGCTCTTACTGCGAAGGCGCTAACGATTTCCAAAGCTAAAACAGCAAGGAGCTTTTACATAGAAATGACAGTCACCACCTGGTAGGCATGATTGAAATTTTAAGCAAAAAAAAATAAATCAAATTATTACAGTTAGGTTGAATGGAATCAAACCCAATTGGAAGCAGAGCTAAGCATTATGATGAAGAATGGAAATGATTTACATGAATAACATTAATGCTGCCCAGAAGAGGAGCAGGGCACATGCCAGAAGAGTGACTGTGTAAGTGCTGGACACAGATCCCATCAGCATTCACCTTGATCCTCTGAAGCTGCGCCCAGAGATGAAGCTGCCATTTCCAGCTGCTGAAATCTATATAGAGACATACAATCAAAAACAAAACTCTATTTCATTGCAATTAATTATTTAATGTATTATCAATTGTGATTACAGGCCATGATTACAAACTGATTGCATGTTGTGAATAAATATTTTTAATACCTACACATTCCACAAAAGTAAATAAGTAAATAAAACACGACACATACTTCCTCAGATAATGAGAGCAGTTATATACACATTGAAGGAAGGAAGTTATGAGGCATTCTTAGTAAAAAAAAAAAAAAAAAAAAAAAAAAAAAAATCACATCTCTTGGTTTCAGTACTAAACCTGGGCACTACTTCTGCTAGCCCAGGGTGCTCCTGGTCGCAGTGCTGCAGACCGTCCTGGGGGGAAGAAGGGGCTGGCAGCTGACACCACGGCTCCAGGTGAGATGTCCCCAGCCACGCCTGCTCCAGCCATGAGAGCATCTCCTGCTCCATACCACGTCTGGCACTGAGAGAAGTGCCACTCCTCAGCAGCACATTCAGAACATATTTAACTTCATGCAGTAAAATCAAAATAGCCACCTGTGGATCATTAGATTATCTGCTACCTCCTAACATAATAAGCCGTCAGATTACTTGGCATCCTTCACTTCATTAAATTAAGCACACTCCACAGTATGTAGGCTGCCTCTCAGAAATCCAGTAATTTTACTGAATCCTGTCAGTCATTCTTTAATTTGTCACAAGCCTGTGATGAAAACACACCTAACATTCTGCTTTTATGGGCATCAATCTGAAATTTCCAGAGATTTCAACGTACCAGGCTTTTGCTAGACGTTACAGGAGATAAACCAAAATCCCAGAGCTAAACCCAGCCGTGGGCCCACACCGTGACAAGCTGGAAGTTCTGCAGAGACCTGGCAGCAACTCCAAATCTTTTCAGCAGGTCCGAGAAGAGCCGAGCACAAAACCTGCATATGGTATGGACCTTCACAGATAAACCCTGCTTTGATCTTCCACATTCTCTAAAAACCTCAGGAGATGCGTATTAAATCCAGGAGAAAAGATGTCTGCACACACACACACAGCATAGACTTTCCTTCTTCCCTTGTTTTGTCCCTCTGCCAAACCCCAGATGCCCCAAATCCCAGCACACATGGATACATCACCCAGAGATAATACAGGATTTAGAAGGAAACTGTGGGGTACCACTGAGCTGTTAACTGCACCATGAAACATGGTCCCACTCCCCAGAATGCCTGTCCTGGGGAGGCTCTTAGTATGGATGAGGGCCTCTTCCCCAGGCCTAACCCCACTGGTCCCACAGCACAAACCAGAGGGGCTGCAGGCAGTGCTGGAGACAGGCAGCCCCAGGCTGATGGGTGGCCCTCTTCTCCAAGCACGAGCACCAGAGTAGACCTGTCCCCATTCGCTGTCCCCATCCTGCTGGGACACCCGATGGCCAGGTGAGATCCCACACGCATCAGCACGTACGAAGCCTCCAGCACCAGCAGCCAGAGGAGTTCCTCCTCTGCCAGGTTTGCATGGCACAGTAACAGAACTCACTGTCCTGCTGTAGGTGGGAGAGGGAACGGGATTATGAACCGCCCTCTAGGGAAGACAGGGAGAAACCAAAGTATGTTTTATTGAGTTTCTCATTTTTGAAAGTAAGTAGGTAAGTGATTTCAGCCTCCAGACGTTTCTTAGTCACTGCTGACTTCTATGTATTCTTCCAGGCATCTGTAGGTTAAATTCTTCATTCTTTGTCCATGGTGTGTGGGGATGAGAGAAGAGCACTCAGAGAGCAAGCATGCACCAATGAAACATAGTCAAGCCCACTGCCCTAAGTATTTCTTGTTGGATTATTTTAGGCCAGGTTCCATTTGGAAGAGTCTATTCCCACAAATATATGGGTCACCGGAATAAATATTTTGCAGCAGTTTAGTGCTGAGGCAGAACATTAGGAAGACGAGTGCACCCATCTCGAGGGTGTGACAGATGGGGCACTCTCAGTGTTATGACATCCCATTCCCTTCCTTTCAAACAACCTGCGGTGAGTCACTGTTACACTTTGCCATCCCATCACAGCATAGCAAACCTCTCAGTAGTAACACTGGGTACCAGTCACACATCCTTCTCACAATGCTGAACGAGTATGTAAACAAACAATAAGGCCTGGGTAGGAGGCCATTGTGCTTTGCCACTAGGTTGTTTAAGTGGCCCAGAAGCAACTCTGACACCCACAGTGCTTTCTTCTGACGCAGGGCCAGCCACCACCGCTCAGGCTGCCCATCAGCCAAGCCCAGCTGAAAGATGCTGCTCTTCTTATTCCTCCACCTAGATTTACACACAGGAGAGATGAGTACTAAACAAAACATGCCATAAGGATTTTATACTTTTAATTATTTTATCACCGTCTTCATATACTCTTTTTTGGATATTATTACCTTGGAGAGCATGCTAACAACCTTAAGTTGCTGACTAAGTTCTGGTATACTCCAAAGCTGAGTTTTGCACACTAAATTTATAGGCAGTTAGGTCTGACAGGTGTGACACTATCTGTCAATGTGCTTTCACAATCAGGTGAATTGTGAGGTGGCAGGGCATGCCAGCAGGCAGGGAGCACCCTGACACAGAGCTTCCCACAGAGCTGCAGGCAGCGAGCCCACACCACGAGGGGTAGCAGACTGCGGGGCAGTACCTCCTGCCCCAGCTGCTAGGGAGACACCTGCACACCCAGAGACGGCCCTTACAGGACAGCAGAGCCCTGAGAGCAGATAAGCACAGGGTGCACCTCTCTCCCTTTCTTCTACTCAGTGATGGGCAGCAAAACCCTGCAGAGGGCAACACTGGATGGGGAAAGGCTGCTGTCCTTACTGCTAGTCCTCAGTATCCCAGACCTTCAGAGAGTTCAGAGTTCCCAGATTCCAGAGGTACCCCAGTTTTTCAGAGAGAAAACTATCATGACAGCTACAGATTTTTGGGACACAGAAGTACCAAGCAAGTACAAATTTGAGGTGGCCCAGCTGCCTTGGGCTGCAGACAGCATCCTCACCCCCTGGCTCCAGGATCTCTTAAGGACACCCTCAGAATGCAGGGCAACCAGTGGGACCTGTGACCCTCCTGTGCCACGTGGTTGTGTTCAATGACAGCAGCCAAATCCCTGAACTGCACTCCTCACACTATCACACCTCCAGGCCCTCTGCAGACAAAACATTCATTTAGCAGTCTATATGATACGCAGTGTCAAACACCTCACTGATAGTTCCCTTCAGGCAGCTGCTCCTGCTATTTCATCTGTTAAATATTTCCAGAACCCAGGAGTCCTCAGGGAGAAAAGCAGTTATTTTGACTAACTGCTCCTCCTCCTCAGCTAGTTACTGTGCTAGCTTCCTCCCACTCAAACACCATGAGTTGATTAAGACATATGGATCATCTCAACACTACCAAGAATTCCAATTTAGAAAGTGAAATATTGACATTCTTAATATCACATTCCTCTTTCACTTGGGAGCACTTCCTCACAACTGAAACTGATCCCTGCTGAACCACAGCAGCGTTGCTGAATGCCTAGTCGAAGACTTCTTTACGTGGTCTGTTTTGGGCTGAAGTTGTTGATGGAGTCAGCCGAACACAGATTCCTTAATTCTACAGGGAACACTGCTTGCAAGTCACTCTTACGGAAATCTTGGGGACAAAAAAAGAATTATTCATGTCCTCATTAAATTTACTATTCTATTTTCTGACCTTTCTACTTGTTTAAAAGATCAGCTTGTAGTACGTTGGGCCTTTTTTAAACATAAAAAAAGCCATAAATAAAATTTTATATTACAAAATCCTTCATTTGGAAGTCCTTCAGGAACATGAGTCTCAAAATCAAAATCTTATTTATCACCTGCAAATGCTTTGAAAGGTTTGTTTCATATGAAGTAGAGAAAGGTGAGTATTTGAACTGGATTGGAAACTGAACTTACAGTGTGCAAAGTCACCAATTAACCAGAAATCCAAAGCCTGGATTGCCCCTGCTGAGATCCAATGATGTGCCATAAAGCAGAACCACCATTATCCCCATCTGCTCATGTCAGCCTCTCATTTTGCCAAGTTTCACAGAACCACAGAATTGCAGG
>WBMW01003504.1:81911-93478 GCA_013396635.1 Penelope pileata | reverse complement strand
TCATCTGGATTGTGGTTGTACGGGTCAAGTCCATCCTAATCAGACTAGGTAAAATAAACTGTGATTAGCAGTCCCTATATGCTTTGTGTATCATGTGGACTCACTCCATGAACACTCTGAGAAGGTGTCAGATTTTTTGAAGAGCTTTTGCTTTGTTCTGTTTTAAATTAAAGTGAGATACAAACACTACATGAGAAGTTAGAACTTTTTTGAGTGAGATAATGTCAAGCTTAATGTGAATTTCATTTCTTCCAGCTCCTCGGTTTGACCCTGATGTGAAAAAAGTTGAACTGAATTACCATGCAGTAACACTGTCTTGGGATCCTTACCCCACAAATGAGACACACCCTGGTTTTTTAAGGGGTTACCATGTTTATGTGTCTCCCGTGCATGAGGACTGTAGTCTGAAAGGATCTAAAAAACATGTTCTTCCAGGTAACTGAGCCTTTGGGTTTAGGAAGTTCTGCCAGTGATACAGGTGAGAGGCCTTGTGTCTGATACTGCAGCCCCTTAGAAAGATCTATGAGGAGAGTTGGCCTGTTAGGTAAGGCATAGATTTCAGCACCTGCTTCTTTTGATTCCTCCCTAATATTTGAGGTGCTAATGGTTGAAGTGGGGTCCTGGCTTTATACACATTTGTAGCCCCTTATCCTGTTTTCTGTAGCTGCCTTCAACATTAATGTGAGCTACAGACAGGATCCTTGCAGTACAGTAGGAGGAGTCACATTTCTGCCTCTTGCAATCTGAGTTCAAGAAGAATTTCCAAAACATCTGTTTGTGATCTACTTGGATGAGAGTCATAGGAAGCATGGTACTTTTACTAGATATTTTATAAACAGATGGGATATAATTTATTTCCTTCAGGATTGGAACACTGTGGAAATTCCCAGTTTAAATTATTTTATAATGAAAGTATTTGTGGCTATGCTCTACAGTGGAGTTCCTCAGGCCGCAGAACTAAGCTGTGGCACAAAGCCATGTTCAGCTTTTTATTTCTGATTTTACTGCTTCACATTCAAAGCTGCTCCAGATGTCTTTGAGGCATTAAAATTTCCAGGTGTTTCCAACTCATTCAAGGATTTGTTTTTATTTCACTATCTCTTCTTCCATGTGGGTCTTGTCTTCTCTCAAGCCCCTCTGTCCATTAGACTAGTACCAGGCTGAAAAGCATAGGCTGAACTGAAGGAGGATTATGTAAAAGTTGCCATCAGATCCGAACTAAGCATTGAAGAACCACAATTCTGCAAATAATCCCAGTTAGACTTAAAATGATCAAATACAAAATCTACTGCTTTCCAGTTGTATGAGCTGGCAGATAAGAGGTGTGAGTGGGAACAGGAGAAATAAGCTAACCAGTCTCTCCCTGGGGTCTGGGAGTTACACGATGAGGAGTGTTTATTTTTGAGGCAGAGGTTTCTTGCTTCCAGTTGTCTTGAAAGAACTTGATCTAAGCTTAGAAGCTATAGGATTCTGGAGAAAAGGAAAATGGCAAAACATCAAAATCAATCTCTAGTAAGAGAAAATGAAAATACAGAGCTGTATCATTTGACAGCAAGCTATTGCTGGTGGGCTATTGCAGGACAGTCTATACTGCAGGAGTCCATCTAGAAGGGCTGTGAGCCCAGCCCGATGGCAATGAGTCAGAATGCATCATCTGTCTCAGAAGAAAGTGTGCAGATTACAGATAAGGTGAACTGTAAACATTCTGTTATTTCAGTGGTTTAGCAGTCTCAGTTAAGCTGATTTGTAACGTCTGTTTCATTCTAGGTGGTTCAGTGCTGTGTAAATACACAATTGAAAACCCAGAAGAAAAGAGATACACTGTGAAACACCTGATGTCAAACACAAAATACAAGCTAGCTGTTAAAGCATATACTGGTGGAGGAGAGATTCCCAGTTACAACTTCAGATACATAGATACACCATTTGACTGTGAGTACTGGCAATGAGAGTTTTTTTCCTCACAGAGGGGTGGGAGGATGTTAGAGGTTAGAATAATCTTCCCTTCTCGAGAGAAAACGTCTAATTCTCAAAATGAAATATGCATACCAACATAATATTTTGATGCTTTTAAGTAGCTGTATCTTTAATTTAGGATAAAAATAATTTTACAATATTTAAATCTCGTATTCTTCTGGGAAGTTGCATAATACCTGCAGATTTGCAGGACTAGTGAGTCCTGTTTGCTAGGTTATTGAAGAGTTGTATTTGAATTTAACTAGTTTTTCTAATACAGGGAAGAACTATAGACCTGCATGCAAATAGAGCTTTCTGTATGAACTCTCAAACTTCTAACCATGATTATTTTTCTTATCAGTCTTTAAACCTATTGCCAAGCCAACGCCTTTGTAAGTAAATAACGGAGGGTTGTTGGTTTGAGCATTATAATTTACTAACTGGGCAGATTTGATCTTCAAAGTAGAGCAGGAAATCACTTGCCTGTAGTTCTGTTCCCTTGAAAATACCACTGAGCAGTCTCAGCTGTGAGACTCGTGATCCAAACTGGAAATGCCTGGATTTGAAAAATTTGCCTGGGGTATGGGTGGAGGGGGAGTGAAAGGGTGAAGTGTTGGCTCGTGCAAGGATGCTTCGTGTTTAATGCTAACTAACAAAAGTGTCTAAATGCTCATGGCATCCTCACTTCTACCTCTTGCACCTGTTCCAGCTCCCATGCTCCAGCTTTCTCTTGTCCAGACACAGACATTTGTACTGGCTTGATCCAGGAAAGCTAAAAAGCAGAATGTAATGTGTCCACATCCTGCTGTGGTTAGTGGTAGGGACACACCAGCTGGCTGGCACAGGGCAAGAGGGAGTATAGAGGGGAGATTCTGAGAGAACACTTGTTCTTTATCAGGGCCTGCATGTAGTAGCCTAAACTGTTTGCAAAAAATATAGTCCAAGGCTGTGTACTGCAACCAGAAGTAAAAATACTGAGATTCTTATGTCAGTGTAAATCGTAGGAGAGCAAGAACACTGGCAGTGTTTGACTTGATACAGCCTATCCATACTGGAGGTACAGAGTTTATGTCAACTTTGTCTCACTGTAAAAACATGTTGTCTTGGGGGATCTGTAAGGAAATCTAAAACAAATGGTTAAGTGAGGTTAGTACAGTTTTAGCTTTTGGATATTTACATTTATAATTAAGAAGCTAATGTGAGGGCAAAGTGAATGAATCTAGCAATGTTTCAATTCTGGTAATCAATATCCAAAGACATATAGCTGTATTCCAGAATTAGAGCCAAAATGTCTGCCAACCACAGACAGTTTCATTGCAGAGTTATCCCATGTGGACTTGATGGTATTTTTGTTCTGGAATCTCAGGCTGTATTGACTTAAACAGGTGTGAAGTTGAAAACAAAATTTTAAAGTTCTTTTCTTTCACAGCAGACATGCTGTACCTTCTAGCCCTGCTAGTGATAGTTCCTTCGCTAATAACGGCTATATGCCTCTGGAAGATTAAATGGTAAGTTATGATGCATTTTCTACTTGTAGCCAGAGAATGCAAGTAGTGTAACTCACAAACCACAGCTGCTGCTTGTTGCTCCCAGCCCCTTACAAAGCCTCCTTCATTTTTTCCTTTGACTGTCCATCTGTGTGGATGTTGTAAGCATTTGGCTTGCAGCATTTCTGAAACACTCATCATTTCCAGCTGTTTCTGTACACGTCTACACATTACTTCTGCTGGTAGAAAATGCTTTGATGAGAGAACAAAAAACTTCACTTGTTTTGCTTTCTTATTTCCAGGGTGAAGGACTGTTGTTGTCCTGTAATACCAAGTCCTAACAAGAGCAAAGTGCTGTCATTCAAAGAGTTTAAGGTAAGATCACTGAAAATGTACTATTTTTAATTTTTTCCATTCTTAATTAGGAAATATTTTCATGTGTTGGCTACATGTAGAATAAGACAGGTTAGACAGAATATTATTTAGTGGAAAATACTGATAGCTGCAGTCTGTTACTGCAAAAACTGAAAGAAAAATCATACAACAAACAAATTTTTTTGATAGCGTAGGTGCTTCTTCCCATATTACTTTTCAAAACACGGTATTATCTCTCTGAACACAACGAACTATGATGGTGCACTTTCATGCAGACCGTGAATTGTGTCCGCCCATCCCTCCTGCTGCAGGTGTCATGTGAAGGATAGGAGAGTCATCTACTTAGTGGCCCCTGGGAGGATGCAGGGGGCTCTGCCAGGTACTGTCAGGTCTGGTGGTGAGGACAGGATTGGCAAAATACCCTAAGCTTCCCCTGTAGATCCTACAAACCAGGAGCTGCTGCCTCAGTGCCGTATGCAAAGAGGGGTGGCCAGCAGGGTGAGGGAGTTGACTGTCTCCCTCTGCTCTGCCCTCATGAGAGAGCATCCAGGCCTGGGGCCCCCAGCACAAAAAAGATGTGGAGCTGTTGGAGTGGGTCCAGAGGTGGCCATGAAGACGATCAGAGGGCTGGAGCACCCACCCTATGAGGACAGGCTGAGGGAGCTGGGCTTGTTCAGTCTGGAGAAGGCTCTTGGGACACCACATTGCAGCCTTCCAGTACTTAAAGGGAGCTCATAAGAAAGAGACTGACTTTTTACGCGGTCTGATAGTGATAGGATGAAGGGGATTGGTTTTAAACTACATGAAGGGAGATTTAGATTAGAAGTCTGGAGGAAATTCTTTACTCAGAGGGTGAGGAGGCCCTGGCACAGGCTGCCCAGAGAAGCTGTGGCTGCCTCATCCCTGCAGGCATTCAAGGCCGGGTTGGATGGGGCCCTGGGCAAGCCTGATCTGGTGGGTGGCAGCCCTGCCCCTAGGTAGTCTTTAAGATCCCTTCCAACCCAAGCCATTCTGTGATTCTATGAAAGGATGTGTGAACGTGTCCCTTAGTGCCACATCTACATGTCCCTTAAATACCTCCAAGGATGGGAACTTCACCCCATCCCTGAGTAGCTCATTCCTTCTGTATGAGAAATACTCTGTAAGTTCCACATAAATTAAATTTAGCTTTCATCAAATATTTTGTGTTTTTCATTAAGTTCTGTTGATTTAAATGAAAAATACAAACTCAAAAAATTAAAGGCCATTTTAGAAGTGCTTGAAGTAATCACTCCCTTTCCTTTCCTCTGGACTTCTTTCACTGAGCAACGTTTTTGTTTCATACTTTTCCTGTAGCTTGATTCTGAGAAAGTACTGAAACTAAGCGACTGCATTCCTGACACCCTAGCAATGGATAGTAAGGCTGAGACACAAAAACTACGTCCATGGAGCCTGATATCTTCAACATCAACAGAAGACAAGATTGATGTTCAGCATCTTTCCTGGGCTTACCATAATGAAAATGAAGAGAGAAGCTTTACATCCACACCTACACCTCAGACCACTTGGTTTGAAAATTTTGCTTATTCTTCTCATCTTACAGCTGAAACCAAACCATATTCAACAACAGAGACTCTAGAAACCTGCAAGGGAGAGCTGTCGACAGTGCTGTACCAGCCACAGTACTACCTCAATATTTTGAATGATGCTGCTGCCTCACCACCTGGAGAAGCAGCTGGCAGGAAGACCAATTTGAGATATATTTCACAAACAGATGTACACTGCCTTGGGAGGAGGCTTTGATGTACTTTCTTTGATTGAGTCTGTCCAATATTTGTGTTACAAATAGGAGTTTCTGAAACCACACCAACTTACCTTTTTCATAGAAGCTTTCACAAGCCCAAATGTTTACTGTGCAAAGCTGTTCATTGAGGATTAGTTCAAGAATACTGGCTTTTGCACTGATATGACGTGCTATCATTTGATCAGAAGTTACTGACCTTATATAAGATTTGCAGGCCAATGCTTTGCAGTCTGTGATATGCCGTGGGAACCCTTTCCCATCTGGGCACCTGTTTGTGGAGGTGTTATCAAGGCACTCCGTGTGCATGTAATATTTTTTGGCATTAACTCTTGCACTTAGCAAACTCCAGACAACTATGTGTAAACAGAGTCAGATGTATAGGTATGTTAATCCTCATTCAGGGTCTGCATTATGTTTGCATGTTAAAAAAAAAAAGTCTTCCTCCAGCTAGCGCTGAAGGAGGGGCATGCTAACTGATTTCAAAACTCATCACAACAGTCCTCTTGATACTTACACATTTTAGCTTGCAGTATTTTTTGCAGAATCATGAATTGAGCACTATAGCTTTGTTATAACTTCTAGAATCTGTACAGTAGGTGGAGGTGAACTCAGCCATTCACTTCAATTTTCAAAAATTATGCAGTTGTAATGAAGCACAAGAGATAATAGTATCTGAAAGTCCTTCATTTCAAAAAAGGCCTATTTTAAAAAGGCTTGAAAGGTATCCTAAAATCAAGAGTAACATGTCTTAAGGAATTCTGATACAGGGCTCAGTCAAAAAGTTAGAATATCCCATAAACCATGTTAAATTTTGACACGATCCTTCATGGCAGAGGGGATGGCTCTAACAAGGCATAATTTCCTACTTCCAAGCACTGTAAGTGGAAGGGATAGTGTGGGTGGAAGTGATGCATCTAATGGTGGGTGAGACACTTTGGCCTGTGGAGAGTTTTCGTCTCAGCTTGAGCAGAGGTGGCTCCTTTGGTCTTTCTTGCACTGAAGGCATTTTATAATCTGGAAGCAAGGAAACAGTTTACCAGGGACAGGCGTGCCTGACAATGTGAAGCGATGCTCTCTGGTCCTGATGGTTGCTGTTTCATGAAAGACAGGAACAGAATATGCCAAGGAGAATAAGGCCTTTGTGCAAGCCAAAGGGTATGGTCAGGGCACTAGAACTAAAGATTAGAAAAATACTTCTTACATGGGGATAGAGAGGCATGTAATTTTTTTTTTTAAAGACATCTGTCTTGCATTAATAATGATTGAATGAGTTCAAAACTGAAAACTTTATTTCTTATTTCATTTTTTGTTTATAATTCAACTTTCACATCTGTTGTTGAAATGCTAACACATATTGTTCAAACATCACATAATGGAAAGTGACTAATTCTCAGTATCGGTACTCTAAATTTTGAAAATAAAAATGGTGTACAAACAATTAAAGAATCCCCTTCTAGTTTTACAAGATGTCTTACAAAGTATTAATGTAAAATATACTTTTGACAAAAGATTTATTTGGAAAGCTTCAGGTTGTTCTAGTTAATTAGTAACTTACAAATATAAATAAAATTCCAACCCATTTCTAGTGCTGAGAAGTACATATGAGACCAGAACAACTATAAGAAGTTTAAGTACGTTTTATTAACAATGCATCCCTTTGATAAGATTACGCTTCAGGAGGCTTTTAATGCCCATCGACATGAACTGTACACACTATACAAAAAAAAAACACAAAAATCAAGGTGGGCAACACCATTTTGGGACAAGCCTCGGTTTAAATTATACACAGCTCAATGCAATATTCTTACGGAAAATATATAAATACTTTTTCTTTCTATGTTACAGGTATACAATATAAATCAGATTTTGATGTCTGTTCAGTGACCTACAAACACTAGAACCTCCAAATATGTAGCAGCGTATTCCTAAATAAAAAAAAGACAATGGGAGACAAGGAGAGTAAGTCTTGAGATTTTTCTTGATCTCTTCCCTCCTCAGAATGATTAATTTACATCATCTCTTCAAATGCAGTTTTAGGGATGCTGACAGCCCAGTATTGGAACAATTTTTTAATTAGGTCTATAAAACATCCGCCTTTACTCCCCAAGACATTGCATCTTGTGCTGAAACAACCTACTCAGTGGAAAAATGACATGTTACACTTTTTGGCATAAATGACATTTTTCAAATTAAATAATGTATTCTACAAAGCAATTTAAGCAAAATGTACAATTTCTGCATGCTGTGGCATTGCTGTCCATCTATGTTACAAAAACAGTCAAAAGAAAATCCACATTCTTTACTGAACATGCAAATCTGCTTAAAACAACTATCCAGGGAACAAGAATCAAGTGAAACAAAATGGGGAGACAGGAGCTTCTACTAAGATACGGCATGTTCCCAAAGCTCTTTTGCAGTTCTCAGATTTTACTTCCACCTTGTATACACCTTTAGTAAGCACATGATAACAGACGTCTAACTAAAAAATATGTCAAGACCTGTTTTCAGTTGGCTCCACAGTCAAGCACCCACTAAAAGGACTTCTGCACAGCCCTGCAGGAGGCGAGCAGAAAGCATGCAAGAGCTCCAAAACCTGGCAAAAATTTCTTTGCTGTGATTCCTCAGCTTCAGCTCATATTCACAAGGTAACAAGCTTCCTGAAGTCTAGAAAGCCAGAGAACAAGGCAAGAACATAGACTAAGCAGCAGCAATGACTCCTTGATTTCTCATTGGGATTCAGTGATCAACTGGCTTTGAAACATTTCTCACGTAGCTATCTTTCCCTTTGGGCACTGTGAAGCTGTTAGGGTGCTGTACATTGAAAAGACGTACTTCTCACTGCAGATTACAACTCTCATATTCAGGACTCCACTACCTGTATTATGACAAATTACCAGTGTAATGACAAAAGGATGAGCAATACTCTCACTGCTGCCTTTTTAAATGTTTATAAGGGCAGCTTACCTCCATGTGCCAACCCCTGCACCCTGAACTACTGACTATTGTTTCTTGGGAAAGAAATTCCAACAACAAAGAAAACAAAAGCGCACTTAGGGTAAGCATGTCAGGTCAAAGAAGAACTGTCAGATAAGAAAAAGCTACTGTTTCCAGTACAACATGCCAAGGGACCAGCATACAAGCTAAGTATCTCAAAGCCTGACCATCTACAACTCCAAGTGACATCTGTGACACCTGGGAGCATTCAGCATCCCTGAATTTCAGACAAAAATCTCTCTCTCAAAAAGGATACTCACACCAACCAGCTTGTCACCTCCCTGCTCAGTGGAAAGAAGCAGGAAGTAGCTCAGAGCCCTGTAGTTAGATCTCTGCCCTTTGCAAAGGGCCTTTTCATTTCATTTTACAGCCCTTTCCATTGGCTGTAAAAGATGACCAAGAAAGTCAGTCAGATAATGTAGTAACCCAAATTCCACTGGTTTCATAGCCAGGCTCTGCTTCTCATGAAGGCTTTCACCACCAACCCATCCGAGTATTTCCTATGTTAGCATGTTTAATGAGTCAGGAGTTTTCTTTGCCACAGCAAACTGAATTTGTATATAGTGTCAATGAACACTATCTACTCCACCATTTGTTCGATCGTATTTCAAACATTAGGATTGGAAAAAATTCAAAAATGGGTGGTCTGTCAGCTTCCCTTCCTACCCCTTCTAGGAAAAGTAGGAGGATTCTATATCAGGTTTAATATATGCACATTTTTTATTTACCACAGTTTTCTTCTGTAGTTTCATCATGAAGCAAATAAAGCCCCAAAAGACAAACTTTAAATGGGATATTTAAAAAAGAAATTGATAGAATTAGAAATTCACAGTTTATAACTAGGTATCAGTATCCCTTCATCTGCCAATTAAAATGAAACATTAATATGAGCTTAATGTAAATTAATTCTAGAAATGTATGTTATATACAGACTTTACAACCTCTATGTGTACTTCTTGAAATCTACCGACACTCATACACTTTTAGAAAAAATCATTTTAACTGAATATGCAGCAATAATTCATACATCAAGTTTCTGTTATAGATCCCCATACAAGCGAGTATTTCAGAAAATTTTTCAAAAGTGACATTACTTTTGCTTACCCTTCTATAATCAGAGGCCTTTCTATTGCGTTTCTACTTTAAGTGCTATGTATTAAACTGGTAACAAATGAACAAGTGTGTTTCCTTGAAGTACAGGTGATAAAACTTGTTTATTTTGCTTTAACTGCAAAAAAAAAAAAATATGTGGAGTTGTTTGATGTAACCCCATCTAGTTATTAAAACAAATCTCTTGTACTCTAGCCTAACTGAGGTAGTGTTTGAAACTACTGTGTAAGATACGCCAGCCCCATTTTTGGGAAAATTACATTACTTCCTTTGGAGTTTATACCACTATTTGGTCTACTGTGATTGGCATTTTGGTTTTACAGAAGCACTTATTTGTTACAACCAGGAAAGTCCAATAGTTACTGGTGTGGTATGTTTCCAGAATACTTCAAACACATCTTGGCAGTCAGATATATTATTTCTGCCACTGACTATAGAAGATTTGAAGATTTGCTCCTCCTTTCAGTGAACTCATGAAAAGACCATCTCATGAACTAGATTTGACTACAAGCAGCAACTCACAGATCTGCTTTATGAGAACTTGATGGTATACAGTGCACCTAAGAACTCAGTGAAGTGATATCTGCAAAGCATTGCTTATGTGGCAAGACGAAATTCGCAATAAGAGCAAGTAAATTTTAAAATTTCACTAGGAATCATGTTTTACTGTTCACAAGACAAATTACTGAAATCTCCAGTAGCACAGCTAGTAAGAACAGGGTTATGAGTATCAGGACAAATTTCACTTATCTTAAGTATTAATCTGACAACTATAAAAATGGTAAAAGTGAATGGATAAAAATATGTTCTACTTAGTACAGTCCAGCTGAATTATTCACCTATATCAAAATCAAAGGGTAATCCCTTCTATTACAGGCATTCTAACAAAGGTGGCCATGCTACTGTATATATACATTTGCATATATTTATATTACCTTTGTATAAAGGCTTCTGATTTTTTAGATGCATGACAAAAGTGATGGGGACTCTTACTTCTTTTTCCATCAAGCTTGCACTCACTACTTTAGAAACCTCACCAGTAATGTGACAGAGGCAATTGTTTTACTCATTAACAGTCACTGTATCATATAACTTCTGCAACAAGTCTCAAATTTCCATATAAAATTATAAGTTCTGCTGCTTCAAAATTTGGTACTTAAGGCTTTTCACTGCAATTATTAGCACTATCTGATGCATCACTCATCCACTGAAAATTCAATCAAACCTGTGTTTTTATAAAAGGCTGTTTCCATGGAACTCGGAAAATTGCTTGTATTATGTCTTCTCACAAAAGCAGCAATGATTAAATGTCTTCAAGTTTAGTTTATACAATATTCATTTATCTGATAAAAATCATGCTTGTTAAAGGTTTTTAGTTAAGAATAAGATCAACATTCACACTATATGAGCATGAGTGTAGAAACTGCAAACGCATGCATATCATTCAGGGAAAACAATTTGATTTAAGCATTTTAACTTTAAATGATTTGCTATTTTTAAATCAAACTGTAGTGAAAATCCTTAGCTGGTTCAGATAAGATACACGTAGGTAATGAAATTGGAGAGACCGCTAATAAAATGACTTAAAACTACAGTAATATTAAAATAACTTAAAGGAACCTCAGATTCACAGAGGCTTTACTTTCTGTCTGAAGTTACAAACCCCCAAGTAGTGTTAAAGACAATACAAAAATCAACAGAAAAAGGCTAACATTTATCCCCTTGTGAACATCATCACAGCACAGCTCCCCATCGCTGGCAACGGAATGCACCCTCATCCAACTCCTGGGGTCTTATAATAAAAAAAAAAAAAAAAAAAAAAAAAACAAAGAAATTTTTCTTCTCCCCAAAAAAAATGGTGA
>WBMW01003504.1:61956-81877 GCA_013396635.1 Penelope pileata | reverse complement strand
AACAAGGGTTTCTTTTTTTTTTTTCTTTTTTTTTTTTTTTTTTTTTAAAGTTTATGGTAAAAAATGAAATGAAAGCTTGTGGAGGTGTTCAGTGCTCAGCTCTTGCATATACTGGAAATTACTATTATTAGAACTACGGTAATGTTTAATAAATCCCCAAGGGACTCCAAAGACTAGGGCAGTAATTGGTTGAGGAAGAAAAAGTTTTCAGTTCATTCTTCAGGTACCAGTAACTTCTGGAACAGTCTAGAAGATGACGCTCCAAACTTTATTATCCAGTCAATCAGACGTTGTCTGAGGATTCCAGGAAGTCCATATGTAATGAACTACATGAGACAGAGGTCAGGATTCAGCTGATGTATCAGTTACTGGTTGTTTCATTGGTGTTGCTAAAATAGCCTCTGCTTCTTCATGCATCTTAAAGAAAAAAACAGATGAAGTATTAACGTCATTAGAGATTTTACAAGAATGACATAACAAAATGATTTTTTTTTTTTTTTAAATATAAACCTGAAGGCATTTATTTCTCCGAAAAACAAAACCTGAACCCAGCTGGCATATTTTGGTGCCTTCAAAGCACCTCAATCTTCAGCTTACCTGTAAAAACTGCACATCTTGAAACAGCTCCTGAATGAACCTTCGAGATGGAAGTCGAAATGTACAATG
Source organism: Penelope pileata (assembly GCA_013396635.1). Lineage (NCBI taxonomy): Eukaryota > Metazoa > Chordata > Aves > Galliformes > Cracidae > Penelope > Penelope pileata. The sequence goes on along the minus strand of WBMW01003504.1, from coordinate 81,211 downwards.
TGCTAACAAGTAGGACACCTCAGAGTAAAGGCATATATCATCAAATGCTTGTGGATACTTCTCCTTAATTCTGATTGACAAAAAAATAAACAATTTAAGAAGTGCTGAGCAATTTCCATCATATTTTTAAAATTGTTCAATTAAATCTCGATTTTTGTAATTAACAAAAACTAGAACTCTTCAGTAATAGGCACTATAAATTCTGGATCTGACAAACAAAAACGAAACAGTCAGCATTATTTTGCATAAAAACTGGAAGAAATCTACATTAACAAGATTAAACAGAATATTCTACACAATTTTCAAAGCATGTGTTTAAGATCACCTAGTCTTACAATAGATGTTGAAAAAGAAGTGGATCAAAGAGGCAACCACATGTATAGCAGTACTAAACAACAAATATAGAAAATTTAATACATTTATTTTATAAGATGAGCATTACTGAATCTTCTTTTAGCAGTTGTATGTCTGTTTTCAACATCACTAATCCAGAAGTCTAGTTTTTATTCCAATGTATAGTCCCTATTTATATTTATTTTTATATATATGTTTATGTATATATGTTTATTTTTATATTTATGTATTTTTAACATGACTTTTGACTATAAATTAATGCCAGTAGTTATACTCTTCCTTAAAGCAGATTTGTGTTTCTCAAGAAGTTCACTTTACATTGTCATTTTGACATATCTCACTTGGTACAAATAAAGTAATTCTCATTGGTTTTTTGAAGATGCAGGACATACTGAGTATACAATGAATTCCCTCTGTATGTGCCCCTTGGCACTGGTGAGACCATACATCAAGTACTGCATTCAGTTTTGGGCTTTTCACTACAAGAAAGACACTGAGGCCCTGGAGTATGTCCAGAGAAGGGCAGCAAAGCTGATGAAGGCTCTGGAGCACAAGTCGAATGAGGAGCAGCTGAGGGAACTGGGATTGTTCAGTCTGGAAAAAAGAAGGCTCAAGGGAGACCTTATTGCTCTCTACAACTCCCTGAAAGGAGGTTGTGGCAAGGTGGGGGTCAGCCTCTTCTCTCGGGTAACAGTGACAGGACAAAAAATAATGGCCTCACGTTGAGGTTCCAAACTGGAACAGGCTGCCCAGGGTGGTGGTAGACTCACTGTCCCTAGAGGTGTCCAAGAAATGTGTAGATGTGGCACTCAGGGACATGGTTTAGTGGGCATGATAGTGATGGGCTGATGGTTGGACTAGATGATCTTAGTAGTCTTTTCCAACCTTGATGATTCTATGATTCTATTGTTAAAATACTGATTTGAAAAAAAGTGGGAAAGAGAGACATAGGGAGAACAAATATTAGAAGGCAAATTCTTCGCTTAGCTTTTATGTTATGTTCAGCTATCTCCAGTAACCCACAATAATATCTGCTTGACTGTATCTTGAGAAGTAAGAAATAGGGTGAACCTCTACCTCAGAGAGCTTAGAGTACACATACTACTAAACGTTGATAAAACATCTGAAGTATATTTAACTTACGTCAGGAGTCCAGTTTCATGGCCCTTAGTTCCCACAGAACTACTCAAATTGATTACTAAACGTAAGACTTCTTTCCGCAGAAGTATTCTGCACACTGGTGTATCATCTGGGATTGATTTTACTCCTGGAAAAACAAATTAGTCAGTATGAAGTTTAAACAAGAAGTTTTTGATTGTGCTTATCTTACATCGCATAAGCCTGTTTTGAGATTTTGCACACACACACACACGCATGTGCACACACAAATGTGTAGGTATTTCCATATATATTCTGAACTACACCATTAAATGTTCTCATTAAAACTTAACATATTGTTTTCATGAATTATAATAGGGAAACTTTTTCAAAATAAACTAGCACTTCATAGATTGTGAGACATTTGGAAACACTGAAGTCCAAGCACAGACTAAATTACAGCACTGCATCAGGGAAACATGTTGCTGGGTGAGATACTACGATAGGAAGTGACGATAATTCAAAATGGAAAACAAATCAAAAACCACTACGCTTCCCTTTAAAGAAGTTCAGTGTTGTTAAGTTGAAAAACTCAAAAAAAAATCAACTGGATTGCAATGTAGGATACAGTTGTTTAACTACTTGCAAAAGCTGGTACAGAAAAAGCAGAACTTTGAAGGATATTCTCCCATCTGCCATAATAATGCACAATGCAACTACCTCATCAAATAATGATTAGTGCATCCAAAAGTGGTTTGATTTAAATAATGAACATTATTGCAGTAAGTACAAAAAACTTTTCCCTAGTACCTAAAAATAGTTTAAGTGCTACAGCTTCTTATATTAGGTTATCAAACTCACCTAGTACAAGCTCAGTACTCTTGGTGCTGCTAGCTGAACCATGGGATACTGCATCACTACAGCCTGAAATTCCAGAAAATTTGGAGGAATGCACATCTAAGTGATTGTGTATGGTCTGCCCACACCAGTCAGTATATGGAATGTCTGAAAAATCTGACAGAAACAAGATGTTGCATCTATGTTATTCATACGTTTCCCCACCTGAAATGTTTCTCCTGTTTTTCAACAATGTTAAGTACGTAATATCCTGATGTACTAAATATAGTGACTGTCAGCATATAAAAGAGCTGGAAACATAATACTGAATTTTGGACAAATTACATTCAAAGCATTTAAAAATCACTTTAAAATCTTAAGATACACTTAAGCGAAAACTGTCAACTCTTACACACTAACACAAGCCTAAAATATTGCAGTCATCTGTAGAGCTTATTGATAATCCGTGCTCTTCTTTAATGTAACAGAACTTGTGTGTATACAGAAGTCATCTCATGCAACTACCACAGAACAGGCTCTGACTACCTCAAGAAAAGGATGTAACAAGCAAGGATTTTTTAGGGAGGTTTCAATATTCTTAGTCTTTGACACTTTGGATGTAAAGAGATTAACATAAAATCCAAGCTTTTAGTTGTGCATTTAATAGAGCCATAAAAAATTAGGTTTCAAGGGAATTCTGGAGATCGCTTAGTTCAACCCATTTCAGAGAAAGGCTCACTTCAAAACTGGATCAGATTACAACACTGAAAAGTTTTCCCCTCTTCATGTTCAACTGGAATTTCCATTACTATAGCAGATGTCCATGGCTTCCTGTCCTTTGGCTTTGTGACTGCCAAAAGCCTGGCTCTGCCTCTTGTAATTTCTTCACGGTATTTGAAGACTACAATAGGGATCTTATTTGCCACCTCTTCTTGAACCTCTTACCAAACTCAAGCTCAGCTTTTCTCCCTTCCTCACATTTTGTGCATCAACCCCTCTGCCAAGAGAACTCTTTGTGTGTTACTACCTGAATGTATAACGCTGCTGTAAAAACAGTGATGATGACTACTAAGCAGAAATTGGAATTTCCATTAACATGCTACCTTTTTATTAAGCACATCGTAAAAAGGCAAGTAACTAATGTCTACAGAGGAGAATAGGAAGAAATCATTTTGAGATTCAGATCAGATTCACAATACGAAAAGAATAAATCTCAAAAGCTACAGCTCAACTACAACAGACCTCTCAATCAGATTTCCTTCATTTTGTTTTATGGTACAAGCTTGCCTGGGAGACAGACTTTTCACAGGTTTGACAGCAAACCTCAGCTCTCACAGCATAGATTCATAAATAAGGTTTCAAATTCTGTGTTTTGATAAGCTTTTAGAAATATTTAAAAACATGCAGGCAACTTCCCAGACTGAGACTGCTAGAAATAGAAAAGACAAATGACCACAGAAATACCATAAACTGCATAGTTAGTAATAATAATGAATTTCAAGGTTAATCATCAGTAAGAAAAAGCCTATGGATTCATCATTTTTAAAGATGAACAAAATCCAGCATTCTCATTCAGTTTTTATCAAACGTCCTCAGAAGGACCACTGACCTGTACGACTGTATGAAGAGTTCACTTTATTGTTAGGCTGATAACCCAGAATTTGAATGCAGACACAGTAAAGGCAGTTCTCATCTGTGTGCTCCTGTAGCCCAGTATCCTCTGTATTTTCTAAAAACTGAGAGGCATCTGAACGGCTGGTATTCATTATTTCTGTGAGACTGATCTGCTGTCGGAGCATCTGAAAAGGACTTCTGACAACATCACTTGTACCTGATGGAAGACCTGTAGATAAGCAGATATCAGAAAAAACAAAATCACAAGATTAACAGTTAATACAGTATCATTTCAATTAAATTTCCTCTTTTAAAGCTGGAGGACTGGGGGGAAAAATCTAGAAAGATCTAGTATATTTTTTTGAATGATTAAAATCCCAAGATTTTTTAGAATTCCAGAAATAAACATCACAGTTTAGCCCGTTTATCATATATAACACAATATTACAAAAGATTGAACTCAATCTCTAAACATACCTTGCAAGAAGGCATGTGGTCAATCCCAACATTATATCAACAGTAGTAACAGTAACACCCACGTAACACCAACGTGTTACACATTTCCATAATATCAAACAAGCACAATATATCCAAAGTACAAATAGTACATGTAGAAGTGAAAATAGAAACTATTTTAAGAACTGTAACTAACTGTAATAGCAAAAAACTAGACAATGCAGAAACAGGACAAAGACTGTGACAAGTTCTTTTTCTTGGATGAAGAATATCAGCAAGACCATTTTGAACAAAGCATTACTTTACACTGCAACTTAGCAAACCACATAAACGTGCTGTCAGGAAAATCATTACACTACACACGTGAAAGGGAAAAAAAAAACCTAAGGAGAAGCTGACTATTTGTGCTTGAAGTTCCAGTTACTAAGAAGCAAGACAACAGCTGTTCTGCACTACTCTAGAACCAGTAGCAATGTTTTGTTTTCAGCTGTCCTACTGAAAAGATACACATTCTTGTGTACCATATTCCATCACCTCCACTGATCAACTGTCACAGAAACATCACAGACAATTTACTTTCCTAAAGTAAATAAACACCTCACACCTCCATTAGTTCCTGTAAATTTACATTATCAAAGTGGAGTCAAATTTGCATGTGGCATTGTATTTATTTCTTTGTTTCTTTTTTAATGCACTATTACTAGGAGCCTTCAATCAGCATTAGCTCATATTACAATCAAAAATCCTTAGCTTATTAGAGGTGGATCAAGTTTATGGTGAAATAGCACTGCCTTATCTTGAACTAGATAAAAAAAGGAATTGATGATCTGCTGTCCTAAATCGAGAATATAGCTCTCAAAGCTCAGCAGCTAAAAATAATCTTTACTGTGAAGAAAAACAGGCAGATAAACCAACACTCTACTCCCAAAAAACACATGAACAAATCAACAACACAAAGTTACAGAAGAGTTACAAAATACCTCCTGCATCAGCTGCAAAGACTCTAGTTCCACGGTCATCAAATGGAGGCGTAGTTTTCTTCTGGAAATACGGGGTCTCTTTCACCTGGAATATTCAAGCGAAAATCAAAATTAGCACAGGTGATACAATTATATCCAAAAAAACCCAGATTTTGTGAGGACAACTTCAGGAAAAAGATCTAATTAGAGGGCTCCTGAGCACTACAAGAAAAGCCAATGAAAAAAAGAAAGCATGCATTTGTGAATGAACACTTATTAAGCAAGGCTTATAAAAAGACAGTAAGTGGAAAAACAGTGGGGGAAGGCTGTAAGAAAATCAGTGTCCATGCTCTCTCTACAACACTGGAGATCTCAGGAGAGCAGAGTAAAAACACCCAGGATATCTAAAATGCTGACTGTTGTTCAATGCTCTAACATACTGTGTAGCTATTTGCCTAATAACAACAAAACAGACCAATACTCTTCTGTCAACAGGGCTAGAAGAGAAACTCTTGGTCTACAGAATGCATTCCCTGGAAGTGTCACATCCTGTTTTCCTCCTTTCTGTAGATGCACTCTATTCTGATGCAAATACAACAGTTCACTACCTTTCAATAAGAAAGTGCAAATAAACCTATTATCACATCATATGCATACCTGAAATATTTCATTAATATCCACTGGGAGAGCAAGGCCAATGTAATCATCAGAGCTCCCATATGTAGCATTGGAAACCATGGAACGAACAGAGGACGAACGCTGAAGTGTGTTTTGGTTAATAGGACTTAGTAAATCTTCTTTATCTAACGAAGCATAACTTAAAGCTTTCATGAACCTGTAACAACAAAATAAATTGCAATCTTGGTAAATCTGTTATTCTTGCACATTGCAACTAAGGGCTACTGTCACAAAGACTACCCTCATCTTCTTCCCATTGTAGAACCCAAAGTTTGTTTCTCTCATAACTACAGGCTTGTTTTTGCTCTCTCATGTTGTACTGCATTGTTTGGCAGCTCCTAGGGCAAACATCTGATCTTCTCTTTGGAAGCTTTGGGAAAGATAGTTAAATGAAAGTTTGAAAGACAGCTGGATGAAGCTTCTGCTTAATAGGCTACCAACGCTGTATAAACACAAGTTTTCTCCAAGTTTAAATTTCTAAAATTTAGAGCCCAGACAAATCAATGAAGATTTTGACTTGTAAATATCTAAGTGTCTCATATTTAAGTGTATGCGTCTGTATACATAATGTACCCTTACTGGATATTTACAAATTCAGACCTGAGCAGGCACATTACTGCAAACGCAAAACTTCGATCTGCTAGGTACCAGGGATGCAAGCAAGGAACACTATTTTCTGTACTCTAAGGGTGACTAAGCGTGGAAAAAGAATTTGGTCAACTTAAGAGTACAAAGAACATACTTGAAGCTGCACAGTGAACAGTGCTGACTGTGACAAGCAACCTGAAGAACAAAGGAAAAAAGGTTGGAAAAATGAGACAGGAGGTTGGAGAACTTGTCCTCAGTGCTGATCAGAGTCCTGAGGATGGAAATCTCATTTGGCCACCTCTCACTTTAGTTGTCACTGAAATTAAAAACCTATGAATGCCTTCTGCTAAAAAAGCTAAAGCAGATCGTCCACGTAGTGGAATAATACTTCCTATTCCAAGATGACCACATAAGTGCTAATACACCACAACAAAACTTCTCCATCCTTTTCATCACGTTTCTTCCTCAAAATGAAATTGAGAAGAAAAAACAACGAAGCCACACCTACAAAGTCATATTAGGACTTATGTTAAAAAAAAAAAAGCACTAAAAAATGTAAGGAGACAGAAGTTCTAAGTGCTAACAACTAGGTATAGCACATAGAAGTCATTACACTGTTGTCATGATCTTGACTTGGATAGAGCTGGTTTTCTTCACAGACGTTGGTACGATACTGTGCTGTGGCCAGCTGATGAAAACACAGCAACAGAACACACCCTCGAGGTGTTCAAGGCCAGGCTGGATGGGGTCCTGGGCAGTCTGACCTAGTCGCTGGCAACCCTGCTCATGGCAGGGGGGCTGGAACCAGATGATATTTAAGGTTACTTCCAACCTAAGCCACTCTATGACTCAATGTTTCAGTTGTTGCTCAGCAGTGCTTACACAGAGCCAAGAACATTTCAGATCCTCATACTGACCTGCCAGCAAGGGGCTGAGGGCACAGGGAGCTGTGAGGGACAGCTGACCCAAACTGGCCCAAGGGACGTCCCACACCATACCACATGATATGGCATCACACTGAACAGTAACACCAGGGTAAAGAAGGAGGAAGGGTGGATGTTCACGGCACAGGCATTTGTCACCCTGACAAACAGCTATGCAAGCTGAGCCCTGCAGGCCTGGCAGGAGCTGAACACCTGCCTGCTGATGGGAAGCAGCCAATGAATTCCTGTTGTGCTTTGACTGTGTGTAGGGCTTCTGCTTTACCTGGTGAACTGTCTGTATTTCAAAAAAGTTCTCACAACTTCACCTGATTCTCTCCCCATCCCATGGACAGTAAGCAAGCAGCCATGTGGTGCTGATCTGCCTTTTGGGGTTACACCCTAATTACCAAGCCTTAATTACAAAAATCATACATTCACCAGAATTACTGCTTCATTTAATGCACAGTACATGATTGTACTGGAATTAAATGTAGTGATCAGTGAATTGTCCACAGAAGCACTGCTTGATTTACAGCAGAAGTGGAAAGCATGGAGCAAAATGAGGAATCAATGTAACTACAAGCAGAAAAAAAATGATTAAGGGAAAATGAATTTGGAGAAGTTATTTTTATTCCTGACTCAGTGTTATTGATGAACAAACTGATTTTTTTAAATATCATTTACAAAAGAATGTTTGCCACAAGTCTCTGAATTCTTTCCAAGTTTTAAATTTGATTTGCTCAGCAGCAGAATGATCCTACTGAAGTCAGTTTAAAATTCTGATTTGAACAATTCTACATAATATTTACAAGGTGATAAAAAAAAGAAAGTAAAGGGAGGGAAAAAAACCCACACATTTCATTAGAGGAGTTACCAAAGAAACTACACCTTCTGCATTATTATCCTTTGCTTACAAATAGGAAAATGTTTAATATTACATCTTGGAGGGCTGCTATGAAGGAAAAAAAAAAAACAATGCTATTTAAGCATTCAAATGCTATAGCAAGTGGCAGAAAATCTCATGGGAGAAGTGTAGTAAGAAGCTTCAAATGTAACAATGTGTGCTTTGGACATCAAAAGAGACACATTCCCCAGGAACCGTTAACTTTTTGTTATATTACTGCAAGTTACTACATATCAGGAGCTAAAGTGCAGTCAACATTTGATTTCTTGAAATCAACTTTCTGCCTTGAACATAATTTCCTGCAATTTATTTTTTGGTTTGTATGGACAATCAGAATATCTCCTATCCTTAACAGCTCAATAAATTTATTCTGAGATAAAAATAAACCAGTGTTTTGATCATGTGAGGTTATGCAATCGGAAAGCGTATAAAAGATTATAGAGACATTTCAAATTTTCCAGATATTAACTGTTTCTTACAAATGCTAATTACAGTAGCAGTGGACTTGCAGTAAAGACTCAAGCTATATGTCAAAACCTAGATAGTTAACAATTGCAGTTTTTGTTTTTTAATAAAGCATTCTACAACTACTTTCAATATAAAATTACAGACATAAGTATTAACCCTAAACATTTGCTTCTGCTTAATCTGGAAAAGCTACTAGATATATTTAAAGTAGTGGTAGACACTGGTAAGCTTTCATGAAATCATGTTTGCAGGTAATGGTGGGAGAGCAGGATGACAGGAGTTGAACCAAAAATGTTAAGGTGCATGTCAAATCTTTAATGACTGAGGTGGAAAATTTAGACTCACAAAGTAACTTATGCAAAGAAATAAGCTTTTCAACCTTTAGAAAGAACAAACAGCTAAAAACTTCACTAAAGTCAATTGACTGCTACTTGCTGTGAATAACTGAATTCATGAACGAGGTACGAAAGATGAAGATTTCTGAAGATTGCCAGAAAATTGGCATGGGCAGACAAACAGGACAGAGTACCTCTTTCCAATTTACTACTTAAAGAGCAGTTAAGGAAAATGCTTAACTGGAAACAGTAACACGGTGAAATTAAACAGACCAGTCATACTCTCCAAACAATTATACCAGTAACCAAGACAATCCAACAACTTTCACAATACGTAAATCTAATTTTTTAACCTTCTTAGAGATGAGCACTTCAATTATTTCAGTTCAGTGTTAAACAGGTCAGTTCAAATCCCTGCACCTAACCATCGATACCAGAGATCACGACCAGCTAAATATTACGAATGCTGTTAGTATTACATTGCCTTCTGAGTCTGAGGATCAAAGACTATCACAGCAAGAAATAATTTGCATATCACACATGGGAATGGTGCAGTATGACCACAGCAACAGCAGAATCTACAAAGCTACTGAAATTACACTGACTTGTTCCTACTCTAGCACAAGATGCCAGTAACAGAGCAAAGAACAGTACTTTGTTTTCCAGAATGGTGCAACTTAACTACTGAGTCAGTTCAATCAGCATGCTCAGTCTACTTCTAACTTAACTGACCAAAAGGAACAAAACTTTTCTGTAGATGACATTTATGCAGATTCTTACGAAAACATCAGCAGGAAAATGAGCAGTAACAAACAGGTGTTATATACACACAGCTGGTTACATGGAGTGTGGGTTGGGTACAAGGCACTTGCTATTTTGTGCACTCAAGAGGTGACTAATGTACTGGTAACTTCTCCCATTTCTCTCCTGTGAGACATGGTATTTATGTAAAAACAGAGATAGCTGTTGAAAGGGAAAGTATACTTTCTATCTGAAAATCCAACCCATCAGTTAAAGCAGATCTGAAAAGAAAAAAGTTTGTGAAGCAGGAAACCTTCTAAGAGAAAATTGTTAAGCACTGACTATAGCTGTTGGGAACAGGGTCAATGTTATGAGGTAGATATCCCATAATTATCCAATTAGTTTCCAGAAGATCTAATATCACTCAAAAGTAAAGGAGGTGACGCTGCAATCTAAAAACAAACCCAATGAGTAAAAATTTGCTCTGTTATGACTAGAAGCCAAACGTACATTCTTGTCAGTGGCATCAGCACCTTACCAACGGCTCAATGCCACACTGAATTTCATCTACTGTATTAACAGGACATGCTCTCTAAAACCTTACCAAGTGACATGAAGAAAATTATCTTCTGAAATACAGCTCTGATTGCAATGGGCAATATAGTGTGATTGTAACTTCAGTATGTTACATGTTAGTTGTATACCACATTAAAATCGTGAGTTAAACAGGAAGCAAATGTAACAGAAGGAAACATACTCTTTCATCAATTACAGCATTTAAAGGACTGAGGACAGCTATGAAAGCTGGGCTTCTCTTACAGCACACAGGAATTTCACACTTCTCATTAGCCTATTATACTCCTAACATCAGCATTGCAGAAATCCAAGAGGCTGCAACAACTGTCCAACTTACAGATGAAGTTGGAAAAAATATTAGAACAGTAAGTTTCTTATGCAATTGCTCTTCTAGCTTTGAAGAAAGAAATGAGCACAAAAATCTCTTACCTGCTTGGGGTTAGTCGAGAATCCAAGCTGCCAGACTTCATGGTAATAGTGTCAGTAAAAAGCACATCCTTTGCTGGAGATGCTAAGGCTTCTGAGTGAGACAGTGAAGGATGCATCCTCTGCTGCTGTAAGCGTTTTAGTGTAGCATAACCAAACGCATCTCGAGAACTTGTGTAGCTGAAGTTATAGTCAGCAAGACTTTTTATTGTAGCAAGAGAAGGAGCTTTAAGAGACTGGGCTCTTCGAGGAAGTGTATGAGAAGACCCTGGTGGTACCAGGGACACAGAGTTTGATTTTGAGAGAGGCAGGTGGTTAGACTGTGGTGTTGAACAGTGACTAGGTTTAACTGTTTTTGTGCTTATCACAGTACTCAAACTTCCACAGTCAGTGTCTACATTTGTAGTGTCCACACCTACGGTCTCCCTCGAAGGGCTAGAGCTCATTGAACTTATGCCACTTGTTGTTGTATCTGTATTAAAACTTAAGCTACGACTCTTGAAATGTGTTTGTGTAGTACCATCTCCTATTAGCCTTTCTCTGCTCGTGTTTTCCCGGTGAATTTCATTTCCAAGACCTTTTGGCAGCTTCAGATCATTATCTCCAATACTTGGGGTACTATCGGTATCTTCTTTTGTTGGAAGCAAGCACATGGAAGTTTCTGTTGGTAAAGTCTGGATTTTAGGAACTCTGAAAACAGGGTTGAATTCTTCCCCAGAAGGAAAGTCTATGCTACTGGAAGGTTCTGTTACAGTACGATTTCGCCTCAGGCCCGACTTACTGTCAGATGATGTCAGCTTTCCTCCTTTTGGATCACTGCTACTTCTAAGTTTTTTATTAGGTAGAGTAAGGGAATTTAGAATGCGACTTTTCACAAGTCTGCTAGAAGAAAAAAAAGGAAAAGGACTACGGTCTTTGTCCTTTGAAGGTCCAGGTCTGTCGTAAAATATTTGTTCTGCATCTTCTGTAATATCTAGGAAGAATGTACTAGTGGAAGTACTACCAAAACGGTCATCCTCCATGATGAACATACCTGAAATTATAAGAGGCATGTCAATGAAAAAGAACATTTCTTCAATGTGCATCAAATAAACGATAAAAAAGCAACCTCTTCAATAAAAGCCAAAATTGCTGACTATGTGGTTTGTTACAACTTCCAATTCAACATTTTTTCTTTGGAACTTAGTAAACCAAGCATCTTCAGGAATACACAAGTTGAAGGTTTATTTACTTTTTAAAAAAGCCAAACTATCTTACTTCTGTGTGTATATCCAGCTACTATGATTACAATTGGTAAATTCTTTTATTGATATCTAAATATGATATATTTCTGGATTCAAGTTCCAAATATCAATAATACCACAGTTTAAACATAGCAATGCATGCATATATTTCTAGGCATTCTTTTGAGTACAGGTCTTCTGTAAGGTATTACAACAAGCTGCCATGAGTTGACAGAGCAACTAGAAACTTAACATTTCTTGCCTCTACATTAAACATAATTGTAAGATACCTCTTTCTTTCCTATCACTTGTCTATATCCTTCTGAATGCATAACTGTTCCTTTGCTTGTACTCCAATTTTTTGCTGATATCACATTTAAACTACTTGCCTAACGTCATCCTTGCCAAAAGACTGAAACAACAAAATGTTTGTTTTGCTTTCTGGTTATTTATTTTTTTTTTAAAACTTACTTGAAGGTGCAGATTCGCTTTCACTGTTATGCCTAGAACTGGTGGACTCAGAGTTTAAGCTAAGAGTGCTGGGTATAGAAGAAAGTTCATTGCAGAGCTGCTCCATGTCATCAGGAACCACTGGCCAAGGCTGTCTACGACTATGTCTCACTGCATCCCAGTTGTGATGCTTCAAAATGTCACATCCTTGTTTAGTTTTGGCTATTAGACCGAGCACGTAGACACAGGTTCTGTATTTAAATGTACACATGGGAAAAAGAGCAGCAACAACAGCATTTAACTAAATTTTTCCTTTTTTGTAAGGAAATATTTTCAAAATAATTCAGCAGAATCTTCACAAAGTTGTCATGTCGTTTTTTGTTTCTGATTTTCATTTGTAAATCAGCAGACACTTAAATGCAATAAAATGTGAAATTCATTAAAGTGTATCAACTATTCAAAAATAAAGTCCAATTATTATAAAAAGCTCAATAAAGTGAAATATTAATACAGTAGCACTACTAGGTAAAAGAGCATCCTTTTAAAGATTTTCTCTTTTAAGGATCTCAGACATGCTGAATATAAATGATGGAAAAATAAATTGATTCCAGAGATATGTTCTACATATGCTTTAATTGCTTTTTAAAAGAGTAATACACAAGTAACATGTTTTTTTTCCCATAGGTTTCATTTGCTTACTGCTTGCAGTTCTAAACTTTCTATACAATTCTGAAAATCCTCTCAAAATCTGTCACAGATAATCCTTAATAACTGGATTTCCAAATAATTGGCAAAAATATATTTACATGAATAAATAATGAATAAGTGTATTTGAGAACCTACTGGACTACCATCTTAGAATTTTGTTTAAAAATCAAATAAACTTACCCTCTAATGGAGAGAACCTCACAATGTTGGGCAAGTGCCATTATATCTGGAATTACATTCTCCTCTTGAAGCAAGTTAAGACCCCAATTTGATGATCCAATATTGCCCTGAAATAAAATAGTTTGTCAAAAAGATTTTGATTTGAAGTGATCTGTAACACCAATGATGTAAAGCCTTCACCACTTTTTGGCAGTGGTACAGTTTCTAGCCATGTCCTCTCAAAGGTATTAGAAAATAGAGCAGTTTCTTTCTCTTTTTTGACACCTCTTAGTCACAGAAATCCAGTAAAGGACTCAGGATACTATATTTAATAACAAAAAGTGTTAACAGCTAATTTGTATGTATTCCTCAGTTTACCAATTCTACTATAGCCAGGAGTGTGATCTTACTTATTTTATTTTCCTCTTAAACAAGCATTTTATAACATTAACTGCCATGTCTTCCAGGAACGTTTGTTCAATGCGACTATTCCAAAAGAAACTTTGAAGAAGATAGGAAATAGGCAAATGAACACTTAAGGTGGCAAAACAGCTTTAGAAGCGTAGCTTGGACAGGCACAGACACTAGGTTTTACCTCCATGCTACGGCCAGCATCAGAGATATTATGACTATATTCACAAGCATCAACAATGGCAGCAAACTTTCCTCCAGAAACAGTTTTGGAACACTGTTGTAAATATATCACACAGCAAGCTGTAATCACTGGCTCCATATCAATGCCTTTGCTCCGTGTTGAAATTTGTTCTTTTAATTTGTAAAATTGTAATAATGACAGTTGAAATAGTGATTAAAAAGGTCAGAAAAAATAGATGCAGTGAACAATCTTCATCTGATATTCCAGTTATGATCTAAAATGTCAACTTCAATGGCGGGGGCGGGGAGGTTGGGGTATTACCTAAACAGTGGTTTTAAAGGATTTTGCTTAATTATTTCAGAATAAAAAGTTGTAAGAGAATTCAAACAGCTGTTAAAAGATTGTAAATCTATTACTAACCAAGGCCCAAAGGGCTGCTTTCAGCTGCTTAATTCCTTCCCACTTATCCAGCATTGGCGAACGAACAGTGTAACTCAGATCTGTAACAATACTCTGAAGGAGAAAAACAAAAAAAAAAAATACTCAGCTAAAAATGAGAAGTAGACCTTTGTGAAACGTGTTCTCCTGCATTTTTAACATAAAGCACTAATTAGGAGTACACACCTTAAAATAAACAGTGGCAGCTCTGGCACAACAAGCATAAATTAAGCGGAATTGTAATGTAGGTAAAAAATTTTGATGTAACCACTGAATGCATCAGGTTAATTCAGATTTTATAAAGGCAACTTCCATCAGCTGTAGAGTGTTTTACACAAGCCTAGATAGAAAGGTTGTCTCCACAAAATTACGGCCCCCTAACACTTGAGACTTCCATAACCTACTTATTTTGTAGTAACTGTTTAAATGACGTCTCTCAAAACATACCTCTTCTAGAACGGTTACTGTACTCTTTAAAATCTATCAAGTTATAAATCATTATAATCCTTACCTGAGACTCCAATAAATGGCAGCCTGTTTTATGGTGCACCAGTTGGCCATAAAGGTGAACTGGCAGGTAGACATGTGGTCGCTGTAATCTGGTAGAAAGAGAAAACAGTAACCTTTCTCAGCAATTTCAAAACTTTCTATTAAAATAAATTACACTGCAGTGTAATGCAGTGAGTTATTCTTGATTTGTTTTTTTTTTCAGATGAAAAAGATTCTTGCGGACAATGTTCACCTTTGGTTACTCCGACGGACATAGTTATCACCATCAACAGGTTTGCGATAAGTTGTAAGTGCTTCATTAAGTTGTTCTTCAATCAGCTCAACATACTTTAAGTTATACTCCTAAAAGAAGATAGATGAAGGTTGAAAATACATCTAGGTAGTTCCCCCCCCCCGGCGTGGTACTTTGTAAGAAACGAACATACAAAGTGCTTCTTAATCAAGGCCGAGGTTCTTTATGATCTAAACATGGTACTCTCCAAAATTACCACATTTCATACATAGGAGTTCACACAAAGTCAAAAACTGATTCCGTAATTATTTCAGAAAATTTCTTAAATAAGGAAGGAAATATTTCACACCTCACTTTAACCTTATAAATTTAAACAGACCACCACGCATTTCAGTATGTATAGGGAATACTGCTTATAAATCAGCCAAAGAATTGCATAATGGCTCACAGAACTGTGACTGCCACCAAAATGATTTACTACTACCTCAGGAAAATAATATTTTATAATCATTTACAAAAAAAAAAAAAAAAAAACTTGCATAAAGACTTATTTTAGTCCAACAACAATGTACTTATGTCACTCTGAAAGCAATGCCTCCTATTATTTCCATGCAAACTACAACAGATAGAAATAGCAAATTCTCAGCTACAAAACACTACTTTTCTACATAGTCACCACCACTAGCCAATTTGTACAAATAAGCTTATCAAGACACTCATTTCGTTGTATGACAGCTGTGCATGGCCATCCAGAACATGGTTTGTCTTTTATTCCACTGTTGCCACTGCTGAAACACACCACCCACTGCCTCACTGCACTCGCATCCAGCGTTTGGTCTCCATAAACGTTCAGCAAACGTTCATGAATGTCAGTGGGCGAGTGGGTGCCACTTTTTCTGCAGGTTGTGGGCCAACAAAATAGGAAGCATTACTTTCAGTACAGTTTTTTTTTTTTTAAATATGTCTTGTGCTCCTACCTACTTCCTAACAGCATAGGGTGATCCTATCATTATAATATTTAATTTAATTTTGGTTAGTTATAATCAGAGTAGACAAATGCCATGAAAAGCAGTATTCCTTTCCTATCTTTAACTAAGACTTAAATCAATCTATTTCAGAAATTTATTAAATCATTATACTCTTAAAATGTTTGCTGGAGTAACAAAATTATATCAAATGTCTGGGTAAATCGAAAGTACACATGTACATAGGAGTTGAGCAACTTAAAGTCCCTGTCACACTTTATCAGCAAATTCCTAAGTCACTGAGGGAATAAATGTATTAGCATTAGTAATACACAACGTACAATATTTTAAACTACATCTAGCCTTTTCAAGTCTGTGTATGCACATGCTTTCCACTTCCTAATTTCAAACAAAGGTGCGTTTTTATTCTTAGTATTACCTTTTGCCATTTTTCCATTTGTTTTGTTACATAGCCTCTTTCATTTAGATATGAAAACCCCTTTGGAATGGACAGAAACCTGTCAAGTAACATCAGACAGTCAATACCACACTTCAATCACATAATTTGAATAAAAAACAACTACTTATTACTTCCATCATGTGAAGTCAAACAGGATATTCAAAATTTACCTTAGGAGTAGAAGCAAACCCTTGTCACCAAGGTGAGAAAGAGCTGGTTTCATCTGGATAAGGGCATGAAGATTGGCCTAAAATAATTAAATGTGTAAGTAATAGAGCACTGTAATACTCTAAAAACGACAATTATAACAATCTGCCAGCAATGATGTAATACCGTTTTCACAGAAGTATCAACCAGAACTAACCTTATCCTAATATTGTCCACTTTCAGTACTTTCTCCCATTAAATATAATTATTAACAAGAAGTATAATCATGAAAATAGCTGAATTAGTCTGAATTAATATTTACAGAAAGCATAATCTAAACATCTACATTTTCTTGTCATTAATAGGGCAGTTTGTACAATCCATGCTGAAAAGAGTATTAAGTCCACTAAGGACAATCAAGAAAGCAAACTATCAGTAGCTTCTTGCATACTTTTACTTTGCTACAGGAAGGGGTGGGGAACAACTCAGAGTTGCATACCACAGAGAGACTGAAAAGGTAAATGATGCTCACCTTGTCTTCACATGCCTCATCTAAAATATCAAGTGCTTCAGAAGAAATAGTTTTATTTTTATCATGCAGCTGGGTCACCAGTAACTCAATCCCCCAGTTACTGAAGAACTCTACATTTGCTCTCAGTAGTACTCGTAAGTGTTTTGTTGCATACAACCTGCAGCTCTGCAAAAGCAAGGACAATGCTTTTTTGAATGGAAGAAAAATAGTTAATGTTTATGATTTATCACTTTTGAAAAATACATTTTCAGTTACCATAGCTTACAGAAAAGAACTGACATACAACTTATGCATTAAAACTACAGTCTATTATGAATTATAATCAAACAGCAAATTTGAGCCAGAGATCACCAGTAACCTGGTCACTGCCTAATGTTACTTTAAATCTCCAGTGTCCCTATACTGTTAAGGCTTTGATACATCTAACCAAGTAAATTTTTCTACTCGTTAAACTACAAAGGATCTGCATTGGGGATGTATTTGAATATTTTTATGTCAGAGATAGCTGAAATTGGTCTGGGTTGGACAGTACTATGTAAGTTACGTTCTGGAAATGATTTTTCTTTCTCCTGAAATACTTGGTAAATAGGACTTGAAGAAAACCAAAGGATGAAATGTTAGCATTATTTCATTACTTCATCTTCAAATACTTTCTCTTTTAGATCAAAAATACTAAGTCCCAAAGAATTCCAAGCAGGTCAACTAACCAGGAAACAAAATGCCCTGCAGCAGCTTTACCATCATCCAATGTTTAAGAGATCAAAAAAAGTCTATTTAAGAGGTTCAAAATGCACATTTTCCTTCTTTTCTAATATCTTGACAGTAAAGAGATAGAAGCTTTAATTTTTTTATACTTCTTAAATTTATTTCCATAAAGCCCATTTCCCCTCCCCCCAGATGCTCTTTTTAAAAAAAATAATACAGAAGGGATTCTCATGATATTGCAGGGTACAAGATCAGGGAAAAAGTCTTATCCAGTGCAACATTAAACTTTAAGCAGTAGAATTTATGTCACAACACAGCTATGATTATAGACCTGCTACAACTAACTACACAACTCTGACATTAAGGATTATTGACCCAAAGCAATGCACATATGAAAAAAGGTTACTCTTTCTTACAAAATCTGTCAGTACTAGGCAGTTGAGAAGAAATATTCTAGTAATTTCTATTTGTGTTTCAAAAGATTGCCAAAAAACAGACAGTTACTTATCTCTGTTTCCTTAGACAGCATAGCTAGCTCCACATTATCAGTGACAGACTGGGGGCAAGACAATAAAACATCACTGACATGAGAAGGTCTCTCTGTAGTTAAGACAGAATCCTACCTTTAAAACTACTTAGATCTGAGCCACTCCCTCATTCCAGGGCTTACAGGTTCTCCTCAGTTACAAAAAAATGATCTCAATCATAATCAAAATAATGCCAACTGCTAAAAGCTTGATCTGTTTATTACTCCTAGAAATACAGACAAAGAATTTCTACAGGTATATCAATGATAAAAGGAAGACTAGGGAAGATGTGGGCCCTCTCCGGAAGGAAACTGGAGACCTGGTCACAAGGGATGTGGAGAAGGCTGAGGTGCTGAATGACTTCTTTGCCTCAGTCTTCACTGGCAAAGGCTCTAGCCACACCACCCAAACTGCAGAAAGAGAAGGTAAGAACTGGGAGAAGAAAGAATTGCCCACTGTAAGTGAAGATCAGGTTCGAGACCACCTAAAGAACGAACCTAAAGGTGTACAAGTCCATGGGGCCTGATGAGATTCATCCACGGGTCCTGAAGGAACTGGCGGATGAGGTTGCCAAGCCACTATCCATCATATTTGAAAGGTCATGGCAGCCTGGTGAAGTTCCCACTGACTGGAAAAGGGGGAACATA
>WBMW01003504.1:1606-61487 GCA_013396635.1 Penelope pileata | reverse complement strand
GGTCACGAGGATGATCAGAGGGCTGGAGCACCTCCCCTACGAGGACAGGCTGAGAGAGTTAGGACTCTTCAGCCTGGAGAAGAGAAGGCTGCGGGGAGACCTGATAGCAGCCTTCCAGTACCTGAAGGGGCCTACAGGAAAGCTGGGGAGGCGCTTTTTACAAGGATAGATAATGACAGGACAAGGGGTAATGGTTATAAGCTGGAAGAGGGTAGATTGAGACTAGATATAAGGAAGAAATTCTTCCCTGTGAGGGTGGTGAGACACTGGAACAGGTTGCCCAGAGAAGTCGTTGATGCCCCCTCCCTGGAAGTATTCAAAGCCAGGCTGGATGGGGCTTTAAGCAACCTGGTCTAGTGGGAGGTGTCCTTGCCCATGGCAGGGGGGCTGGAACAAGATGATCTCTAAGGTCCCTTCCAACCTGAACCATTCTATGATTCCATGTTAGTGAAAATAATGCATTCACCAATTTAGTATGTCCACTGACCTAGACAATGTTATACTTGGTTTACAGATTTAAAAATGAACTCCCTTCATAAATGAGAGAAGCCTGTTTGAATGACTTATTGTACTGAGCACAAATACAGTAGAAGGTATGAATTTCACAGTAAATTCAAAAGCTACATAAGTCAGAGTTTCATTTCGTTAGACAAAATAAACAAAAACCTTTCTGCATATATATAACGTCTTAAAAATGAAATTAAACATCTTGGATAACAAAGTGGCAAACAGTAATGGTACATAAACTGAATAGAACTTACATCAGTAGCTGCTGTCAGGATTTTCGAAAGGATGACTCTTGCTAAGCCATCTCTACTGTAATCCAAACTAGAAACAGTCAGTTTTAACAAGTGATCTTGGTTCTTCAAAGAACAAAGATTAAGAAGACTGGTAGAGGGAGAAAAAGTAAATATCAGTACTTGAATCCAGTTATATCCACTTAATTATTCAGGTGACAACTTAAACTTAAGTACTCAGAATAAGTCTTTGATTTCTATATACACAAAATTCAAAGTAAGTTCTTACATGAAGTTTAGTAACTTCGAACAGTTAAAACTGTTAGAATCAAAGGGGAGGCAGAATAAAGCACTGAACTGCAAGAGAAAAGAACCCAAACCAACTAATTTTACAATTGCTCTGTAACAGTTTTGTCAGTGCACTTGAATTAGTGATTATTAATACAACAACAAATGTTTATGAAGTAGTAAACAGTTTTTCATTCTAAAACACTGTTTAACTATATAGATTTTATCTTAAAAAGAAAAATTTCCCCACCTACCCCCAACAAAAAATCCCACAAAACCCATCCCACAAATAAAAAATCTTTACTTGAAAGTAATCACAGGTGTTTTGAAGATTCCAGCTTTATAGACAGTAGCCTTCACACACAGTTTACAAGTTCCATTATGATCAAAACCATAAGCACAATTCAAAAAGAACAGAAACACTTACCACTGAAACACATTACATTTTTCAAGCATTTTGACTCCGTGAGGGTGACAAGAAAGAGTACCGAAAAACAGAAAATAGTGCTGACTAAGGGTATTTAGTAACCCATTATTTTGAAGACTACGTTCAGGTTTCATTCCTGATGAAGAGTTGAGCCAAGTAACAATATCTTTAACCAGCTCCTCCAGGTAACCTTGTCCATCCTAACAAAAGAAAGAATAAAAGCGCTTACTAACAACAGAAATGGTACTCTACTGAAATCATCATTTTAAGTTTCTTAAATGTACAAGCACAATATGGTTACAAAACAGAAATGCTGGCTGGCAGACAATTCAGACTAAAAAAAAAAAGGTTTCAAAGCAAATAACAGAAGTTGAGTCTGGAGACAACTTAGAAGCAATTCTGTTCTTTCCATGAAGAGGATTATTCAATGACATTTTCCCTCGTACTCTGGCTCAAGGCATAAAAGTCTTCAGCACAGTAAAAACGATGTAAAGAAAGGACAGATACGTATAGCAAAAGCATCAAAAAACCCTAAACTGCAATTAAAAAAGTGTTTAATAAAACTACTTAAACATAATTATCTTCCCAGATTCTGATCTGGACAATTTGGCATTTTCAGTTACGTTTCTTAATTATGCTGATCACTTTGGTTCAACACAAAAAGTTGACATAAGTTTTTATTAAAAACTAAGTCTTTTTGTTTAAGTATCACAAAGAAGCATTACGCAGTTCTGCAAATGAAAATTTCTTACCTCTTCAGATTCGAGAAGAAACTCAGTAAACTGACAACCCACTACAGTGAGCTGCTTAGCCTTGGCATAGTCCAGATCGAGATTGGCATATAGTTTACTGCTGGGCTTATAGAAATACAGCAATCTCCTTACAAACCTACGAAAAGTAAAAAAAAAACTACGTTATTTTTCAGTAAGACAAGGAATTTCTCACACTACAATGCTGGTACAAAAGATATTTTATTACTAAATTAGCTTATTGGCAGCAGATTTTCAGAAGCTACTGAAAGAGTAGCAGATTCCAGTAAAGTGTCTATCCAGACAATTTCAGAGATGTGGCTGTATTGTGTGCTGTAAAGGATTTTCTATGACCTAAAAACAAGCAAAGTAAGTCAAAATCTCTATGCTCTTAAAAACCACTGCTTCCTTCTGATTCTCATGTTTGTAGTTTATTCTGCTACAATTTATCCTGCGTTGAGAGCTTAAAAAGTGCCTGTCAATGTTAATGTGACATGACTTTTCTTCAGCTACAATAGCTAATGCTACTGTGAAAAATACGTTCTTATGCTCTGTCAGGAAAAGGCTATATTTATTCATCAATAGTATTTTCACTCACCTCACTTAAGAATTTCTGAAGCATAACAGAGCCAGCAATTCTGCTAGCAAATGCAGACTCCCTGAGCAATATTGCTTGATTTCCTCATTGTGAAAATAAATCTTCAGCAGAGCTTCTCCCTACCAATTCTTAGTCAAAAGAATAAATGCATATTTGCGCTTTAAAAGAAAAACGTCCTGTCTGAAGGTAGGTATGTCAAGCATTAAAAAAGCTTAACTAAAGCACTGCCTTTACCTGAAAAGTGACAGTAAACCACTATCCCAAGTCCAAATACAGGAACAATTACAAACAAAATCCGAGAATTACTTTAAATTTGTCGAAGTGCAGTTTATTTTCCTATTACCTTATTTTCATATTTTCGATGTGTGTATAACTTATATTAGCACACATTTACATGACTGTATATGCTTGAGTGCAACTATATACACTTACATGTACACACACATTAACTGTCTCTGAAATTAAGCAATCTATACAAAAAATCCCCTGCAATTTCACTTTAATAGCCAAAAGATATCACAGAAACACTAACAGTAAAATAAATCAATAATAAAAAATACAATAAAATCAACACAAAAACAAAATAAACGTACTTTGTACTTCAAAACTACAAAATTGCAGAAACTAATAAGCAGTGAAACTAGAGCTATTTGGGAGTTCAATTACTTAAAATTAAGCACTTTACAGCCATTAAAGCATGTAACCCATAATCTTGTAGAAATTTTAAACCATCTCAATCCTGGGTTTTCTAATTTTCTCACTGAACAATGCCCATGACCAAGTGCATTACAAAGAGGAAACAGCAACACCGTTCCAGATAGGTAGGTAGAGGGGTGGGTGTCACAGCCACGACTGCAGATACTCCTTTAGAGAAGCAACATTAGCAAACCACCAGATGTACAGATTTGGTGGTACAGATCAGAAATTCATGTTTAAGGCAAAAAAACCCAAAAAAAATACAACAAAAAGTTATGACTGTGATTACAATGAGAGTACCATTTATGCTGGGAACACTATACAAAAATAGCTTATTACTTTTCAGCAGAAATCAACATGGAGCAGCGTGAGCCTTTCAGCATGTTTTAGCTTTAGTATTTTCCTCAGACCCCTACATAAGTACCTTTCCATGCCTACCAATGTAGAAAAACTCTTCAAAATAGTTTAATTAAATCAGATCAGTTTCTGAAATGCATATTAAAAGTAACGTCCAAGAACTAGTTAGTAAAACAATTACCACACAAACACAGTAGTGATACAAATGCCTTACTGTCAACAGACATGAAAGGAAACAGTTGTGTTCTCTTTTTTTTTTTTTTTTGGTTTGACTGTTTGGAGTCGCACATGCTTCCTTAAACATTAATAGCAAGTAGAAATAACTTCTTATGTTTTAATGGAAGCTGTAATGGCACAACTGTACAACTATAGGCCTATTCTGTCAAAACTTGTCAAGTGTTGACATCAAACACTAACGTATTAAATATCAGAGAGGTAGCAGTTTAAGATTTAATTTATATACAGTGTCTGTAAAACTTGTATGACTCTTGTTTAGTGAATAGATACTTAAAGTATCTGTGCAAAGAAAATAAACCACTAAATCTTAGATCTATTTATTTAATGCAAATATAGCAACCTAATTATCTAAATTTTCTATTTTGCTGCTTGTCTCCAGTTTAAGTTTTAGAAATGTGACATATCCAAGGAATAGCTAATTAGAACTATAAAAAAACAGTTTTTCCAGATTTTTCTTCAAAGGAAGTCTATGTAATTTTTACATACCTGTGCAATTGTTCATCTTTATAGTTCCTTAGATTTACATTTGGCCACTAGAAAAACAGCAAATATAGCATTATATGAAACTTGTACATCAGTCCTTGATTAGTCACTAATATTTACTCACTTCTATTGTATCCAGCTAATATTTAAAAGTGCAAGTTTTCTTGCATCTAATGTTACTTATAAAAAAACTTATTTTATTGAAAAGCCCGCACTTCTTGCTCCAGTAACTACTCTATTTTTTCTGGGCGAAGAGTGGGAATGTTGGGTTCATGCTATATGCACAAGACTACAATCCTAATGAAAACAAACTATGACATGTTAATGAAAAATAAACAATTTTGCTCAGTTTCTCCTCTGTATAACAGAGATTTGAACATGCATACCAGGCAAATCGTGGAATTTTGTTTCGTCTATTTTCACTATTAATCTGATTTGTTTTAAAAATAGTCATTCACTTAAATACCACTTACTAGAATGGTATTTAAACTCCTCTGTTGATACTTGAAAGATGTTTTAAAAAGGATCTCAAAAAGCAGTAGTACCTATCCTTGCTTCATATTATACATATATTTTTTCCTCCTATCTTTCCTTCCAGTGTGATAGAATTCTATGTTTCCAATTGGCATATTAAGACAGATTGTGCAATAATCAGTGATTAGTAAAACTGATTACACTACTAACACCGAATCCACAGGGTCAGATTAAGTGTGCAGCTCTACTGTCAATGACAAAGCCTCAGTTCCTCCAGGCTGACCACTACCACTTTTTCTGTTCTTTTAGCAATTTAAACAGTAAGCGAAACAAGTAAAAAGGCAGTAAGAGATCATATGAGACTTAAGTAGTGTGGTGGTAGGAAAAAAGATGCTTCATGCATAAGGCTGACAGGGTAGGAGAAAGGAGTGCAGCCATATGGGATAACAAAGTCCAAACACTGAAATCTGGATCCTGTTCATTCAGGGACTAAAGATAGACAGTTCTGATAAACTATACAACATTAATGTAAATTAAGATAAAATTAAATGAAAGTGGTTAGAATTTAACCAGAAAGCACAGTAACTACTCATTCTGAAACCTGTAAGTCCCTCATTTTGAGGCACTTACATCAGTTTGACAGGAGGCTATAAAAAATACTGCAAGGAAGATCTGAGATAGCAGGGAAACTGACAGCTTGACAGAGAAACTTTTCTGCTTTAACATTTCATGAAAACAGTATCTCTTAGTGGTCATCTCTATAAAATTTCCATTATCAACGTACTACGCATCCAAGTTAAATGTGAGATTTTGAGGAACAGTTTCTTGATAATACCGTTATTATATTAGTCAAATATCTGATGAATGTAAATTTAGTAAAACTACAGTAAGAAGACTAAACAGTCAAAATTTAGTGGAGTAAAGCTACTGTCATGCACACATTTAGGTCTTTATAGCAGACCTTGCTTTCTGAATCAGTCTCCAAAAAATACACAAATGTTTTGGGTATTTTGTGGTGGGTTTTCCTGTGTGTTTTTGTTTTATGTTTAAGTATAATCTTGATTGTGTCTGTCTTTGTTGTACTTTAACCACCTTTATAACAACATAGTAATGAAGACTATAAGAAAACATTAGTTGAGATTGACAAAGGGATGGCTTTGATACACAGAATGACAGGAGCTATTTTGTCTTTAAGACTATACTTAGTACTCAGTTTTCTTACTCAAAAAAAGAGGTAGTCCTCTGAAAACAATAAATGCCCTCCCTGTCAGAGATAATTCCTGTTATGAAGTGTTTTACAAAGACAAGTCAGTTTGGTAAAAATAAAAATAATAATAAAAAAAAACCGTAATGCTATAGGACGCTTTGAATTAGTTAAAACACAAGACTATGCATTGTAGTTTTTCAAAATCAACTTGGCCTAAGCACCTGAAGCTCGAACTGTAATCCACCTATAACCTTAATCTTCACCTCACGTTATGTGGAAAAATAAACAAAACAATAACCCTGCTATGAAACTGAACAACGTAGTATTTCTACATGGTTTAGGCTGAACTGTAAAGTATGAAATGATGACTTTGAAGTTACTAAATCAATTTCTGTAGAAATAAAGTAAAATTTAATATGCGTTTTTACATATGCTTTTAAATTCAAGACGTGCTTTTGGATTTAACTGCAGTGGTTTTTCCCCCCATATAGTTTACAGGGTGTATACGAAGAGTATATCAGTATTGATTAAATCCACAGCATCCCAATCTTCTGAAATAAAACAGATTATGGCATATAGTATGGAATTAATATTAGAAGTTTGAACTTACATGTAAAATGGAAATTTTTTCAAGCAATTGCTTATAAAAATTGTATTACATCCTTTTTATGCTCACCTTCAGTATGGTCCCTATTAGATTCCAGTTCCACTCAAGGTTCTCCTTATGATTGAGAACCTGGCTATCTCGCAGATTCATGACAAGTGCTTCCTCTGTATCCTGGAACGTAGACAGGATACACTTAAATTTCAATGTAATCATTAAAAGGGCTCTGCTCCACAGTAACTTGCATCTGAGAGTAAACTGCATGGTTACACTACCATGCAAGTAGTAATCTAAGAGCAGGAGATCACAATGGGGCCTAAGAAGCATTACAATTATTGTAATTTCACTAAAGTTCTAGAAAACATAACATGGTATCCACAAGTTGCTAAAAGAAATACTAAATTTAAAAAATCTACAAAAATCAGATTAATCACTCTGAATTAAATAAGAAAGTTGGTAGAGTGGGTGGGCTTGAAATCTCCAAAATACAAATTCAAATTAAATTCTGAAAGATCAATAATAATAATACCTTTAAAATAAAGATATCTTTCTGCACACGGTATTGATCCCTTTTCTGGTGAGTTGAGATTGCTTTCTGAATAATATGATCTAAATGGAGGCTGTAAGGTTTAGGTCCTCTTTTCTTCATCTCGTGAAAGCGTTTTAAGCAGTTCAGTGCAGCACTTGCTCGTCTAATAAAAAACATACTACAATCAGTATTTGACAACTGATATCCAGCTAAGGAACTTCAGTGTTATATACCAAGTTAAATAAGCATAGCTCTAAGATTTCACCAACAGCTCTGAAGCCAACAGAAGGATACTGGACTTGGTGTAAGTTTTGACACATCCATACACTTCAGTCTTTAATTGAAATTACACAGAAAATTGTTTTTCAAAATTTCAACTGAAGAATGAATAAGACTTATTGACACCTCTTCTGCTCTGCAATTCATAGAATGGGTTGGGTTGGAAGAGACCTCAAAAATAATCTAGTTCCAATCCCGTGTTGCAATGAGTGGTGTCCTTCAGACTTCACTGAAAAATAGAATAGTTCGTTTGAAAGGCACCTACAGAGATCATCTAGAACACCTGGCAAAGTTGATAAAATATTATAAAAAGCCACAGTCGACATTTTGCTGTACTGAGTTGAGGGGACTAGCTTCAACTTTGTCTGAAGTAGTATTTCTTTCAAATTCTCTCCCCTACCCTACCACTCCTAACACCAAGCACAGTAGCAGTGTCAGTACTATATTTCATCTTTATATCTAAAGAGCTCAGCAACAGCATGTAAGAAATTTTCCAGGAAAAAACAGAAAATAGTAAAAATGACACTTGGCGAGGGCAGAAACAGTTGAAATAAATACCTTAGGTGAATTTGTTCACTCAAGCTATCTAAATTTAGATCTGTGAGAAGGCTTACAATTTTCAGAACATGAAATAAAGTTGGGTTCACAAAAACTAAGATCCCCCTAATATAACAAATACTATACTTATAAAAATTATTTTCTAACAAAAACAGGAATTCTTACTACTGTCAAATCCACAAAAGCCAAGAAATAAAAAACCTGCAAGTAATTCACAAACATATCACTTCTGCTCTTCATCATTCACCTCCTCCCATAGTTTTGACCAAGTGAAATACCCTGAGAAGGGATGTTCAGATAAAGATGTACAACAATCATTTTTCCACTAATGATGGCTTCAAACCTATATACACTGAGACAAAAATTTATTTTCACTGTAAATTACATGCTTTTTTCTTAATAATCTTAAATAGATTTAGCACATTTTAGTATTAATATTCACTACTATTCAAGTCAGGTCACTATTAGAGTTTTTTTTTTTTTTTTTTTAAAAACTATTGACTATTTGCAACAAAATAAAGGCTTCATGTTGTGACTTAAGTCCAATAAATTGACATATTTGCCTCCAAAATAATCCATCTTAGATAAATATTTTCACATATCAAAATCTTTTGGTGACATAAGAAATCTTCCAAAACTACAAAAAAACTGAAACTTTGAGAAGCAATCTACAAGCAGCATTATCATTCTACAACAGCAGTTTGAAAAGATTCCATAATTTATCATTGACAATACAACAAAAGAACACAAGAAGATAATTTATCAGAATACTGATCTCACGAGCCAGATTAGGAATCGCAAAAACAACAACCAAATTAAGAAAAATATTTTATACAACTTACTATACAAAGAAAAAACATCCACACCCAATTTAAATAGTCTTCTAAAAACAAATGCAAGTAAGAAACCTGAGTTTCAGGAACACATTTTAAAGAAACTGAATCTATCGAATTACCCAACTTTTCTCTAGTAGCTAAAATAACATGAAGTACTCAAGAGATGGAAGCAGCACTTCTCAGGTTAAACTGCAAGATTAGCAGATGTGTAGAGAAATTCTTTAAAAAATAGGTTAAAGAATAGAAGCCCACAAACTTAAGTCTTAAGAATTCAGGCTTTTCTATCTCAGTTAGCAATAAAAAGTTTCCATAAACATTCATTTCAAGTCAGATGCCCATACATGTCTCATTTGATTAATACACATTCCAAACAGTTCCTAATGCTGCTTAATAACAAGCCGCTACAGTATGGTGCACTAATTATTCAAAATTTATGTTCATACATTCTTATATTTAAAAGGAACTTAAAAGAAATAGAAAAATAAACAGTGCAAACTTCAAAAAAAAGCAGCAGAAAGTTTTAACAAAGCTACTATTACTACAATGACCATTTTCTTCTGAAGAAAAAGGTTTTAAGAAACAGCTCCATACCAATTTTACGTTTTTAATGTTGCTCATTCCTATAACGATTCAATGATTTGCTCAGTTACTGTTTGGTTAGCTACAGATAAATAAAGACAAAAGAAAAACTGGCACAAGCATTCTTAGGTTGGACAGCTAAATTGTATCAAAGTGCCAAAAACAAATGCAAAACTATGGACAGTTTAAATATACAGAACATGGCTAAGACGTTTCTTGATCAAACAGCAGCTCATAGCTCACTTAGAAAACTTACGTGTGAAAAGTCTCACAATACATGCAGAAGTGTTCTGAAAATGACTATCAAACTTTCTTCCTGGACTTCGGAATTTCTAAGTTGTTACTGCAATATATCACACTTCTGGAATCATGTACTAGAAATTATTTCCTTAGCAAGTGTCAAAAAGCATTTCTATACATATGTATTCATTTGTAATTAAAAGGCAGCCATGATTTCAAACCGAAAAAGTTACAATGCAGGTTTTAATTCAATTACAGGGGAAAAAAAGGACTTATTTCAGCTTTTTAAGTGTAACTTGGAATTCTTACAGTCTTTTCTCTTTCATGATGTCAAAAGATGCTGCCATATTCATTAGCGTTGGTAAGCAGTGCAGGTGATGACTGTGAGAATGAGGAAGAATTGTGTTTGCCTAAACAACAAAAAAAATAAACCTGGTTAGAATAACTTACTAGAACATTTTCACTCATCTCTTAAAGATCAGCATTTGAAGAATCTACTACTTACACAAAATCCTCACAAATGCATGAAAACAACACTATTTTTCACATAAGATCAGCAATGAATAGACATGCTATTTTGAACATTTTATCTAATTAATCAATCTGAATTACAATTAAAACTAATTAAAAGCAATTTTAGGACCCAGTCTTAATTTTTATATTTTGTTTCACAGTGGTGGTTTTTGAAGAGGTAACATGCAAAAATATAGCAAGCATCTATTATCCTTGTACGTCATATGTATAAAAGTACTGAGGATATATATAAAATAAGATGCAATTTAAGTTGAAGATGTTCATTCAACACCATTCACTACTAAAGACTCTGCACACACACAAAACAATTTCACAAGTTACTCAACATTTAGTTCCTTTTATTTTGGGCTACACAGGTTGTTACGCATATATTTCTGGAAACTATGAAGAATAACAAAGTTACTTCAACTTCTTAAATCTAAGTAACAGTATATTTGTTCAACACTCTGATATTTATCTCAGATGAGTGAGTTATCTCTTCAGAAAACCAAGAAACACCTATGCTTTGCAGCACACCAAAAGATTAGCACATCTAGTCACTCCCACACAAGAGCATCCCAGAAACCAACTAACATAGCATACGTTACAGCAGACTCCTCTTTTTAATCTATGGAGCTGACTGAATACTCAAGAAATTCTGCCAGTTATTTGAGGAAAGAAATCACTGAAAAGACTACAGAACAGATCTGTTGTGGTTTTGATCCAAGCTGCTGGGGTGTGGTGCTGTAAGTCACTGCACTAAAAAGTAATTCTGCATTTGAAAATGGTGGTCTTGCTTTCTAGAGTATTAACAGTAGGCCAATCCTGTATCACTGAAATGAGTCTATAGTTTGAAGATATAGACCATGCCCAACAGCTCATATTCAAATTTTTTTTTTTTTTTTTTAAGACAAAGCAACCTCACCATCTCTTATGAAGTAGCAAGCTCATTTGAAAAAAGGCAAAAAAATCTACAAGAAAGCTAATCAAAAAGTGTTCTGCTGCATACACTATACTTGCTGTCAGTAAAGGATGTGAAAAAACCACCTGTTTGGCTAGAAAGCAAATCATACCATTTCACATATGACCAACAGTTCCTCAGCAGGTTGTGAAGTAGCACATGCATGCATATTAAAAAAAAATACCATGTCTAGACCAGAACAAAATAAGTTAAGTTCTGTTCTTCAAGTGAGATTTGTTTTTGTTGTTTAACTAGTTTTGATCTGGAGTAGTCTAGTGCAACCTAAGCAAGATAAACACATTAGGACAAAATTACAATTTCCTCTCCTCTCCAGCTATTGACATGAGTATAAATCTTTTACACACGAAATGGAAGAGACTTCAATGTTTTGGGGATGTTGTGCAAAAAGAAGGGAAGCCACTGTAAAAGTCTGATTAGGGAGAGACAAGAGGCATGAAGCAAGGTGTGTTCAGCTTCTCTGTGCTACCCAGGAGCTTCAGGAGCTACAGAGCTCCAGGAGCTACACATAGCAACGCTTAAAGAGCACTCCAAGTTGGGAGTTGCATAAAAGAATAATAAGAAATGCTCCATCTGAATACGCAAACACAAAAGTTTCGTATGCCCGGACTGTGAGGCAAAAAGCTAAGCACGTTGTCACTGCTACCAACATTCAAAGAAAATTACAAGCCAGCAGCAGTCATCTTCCCAAACATAGTAACAGATGCGTGAATTTGAAGGCCTCCAGCTTAAAAATACAACTGGCTACTGAGGCAAGGCAGAGAACTGGAAAGAGTTTAGAGTTGGAGATTAACAGCCTATCAAGTCATGCTGTTTACAGTAAATGAGGAGCAGCTTGGGTAATACAAAAATAGCACATTATTTTGGTGGAAACTGGACGTTCTAAGTTCCAAACATATTCAAAGCTATACTAAAAAATAACCCTCCACAGAGTTACTAATAAGACTCATTCTCAGCAAGAAGGCTTACTTACCATATGCAACAGTTCTCCCAAAAGAATAGTTGCTCTAACAGATACATGGTCATCACTACTTGTGATCACCTCCACCAGACCCTTGAAAATGTTTAAAAAAAAAATTACAACATTTAATGTAGAGTGCATATAACATATCTTATATGTTTAAAAGAGAAAAGAAGTAAGCAACTAGTCATACTCATAGTCATCAGTTACCTCTAGAAGTCCATTGGTAATAAATGCCGAAAGCACTAAAGCCAAATAGTTATCCATGAG
The DNA here is from genome assembly GCA_013396635.1 of Penelope pileata. Taxonomy (NCBI): domain Eukaryota; kingdom Metazoa; phylum Chordata; class Aves; order Galliformes; family Cracidae; genus Penelope; species Penelope pileata. Next base: position 48,886 of record WBMW01003504.1, on the reverse strand, counting down.
ATCAGGCCTAAAGAGAAAAATATACGGCAACAATTTAGAAAGATCATTTATTATTTCTGCAGAAGAAAAGCAATTGTTCTGTTAACAACAAATAAACAGCTTAGACTGAGTTCATGGAACACCCACCTTGACCGGGCTCTATGGGGCAATATAGTTTTAGCTTCAGCAGCTACAAAGCCATCAGAAAGCCTCCAGCAGTCCTGAAATCTGCTTGGATCTACAACAAAACAAATAAAACCAATGTTAATTAAAAAATAACGACGAAATACAGAGTTAATGGCTGTCAGTGGGTAAACAGCAGATCTTTATCAGCAGATATTCCCTTAAGTTTTCAAATTGCAGAGAACTTTATGTCAGAACGAATCTCCAATAAATCATCAAATCCATACTCCTGCACAAAGCGAGGCCAGCTTCAAAGGTGGGACAAAGACTTGACCCGAATACCAAAATAATGAATTTTCCAATTCGTAAACAATTCATTATGATGTTTGTTGGACAGAAAACATCGTAACATGCAACATTTTCAGATACACATCTCTATCTAGCTGAGTCACAAGTCTGCAACAAATGATTTATTTATATAAAAGGGCAGAACAAGCATTACGCTTTTATCATCAAGAACATCACAGACATTTATAACTCGCGTTTGGAGAATGCTGCAATGCTAAAGGCTCAGACTTATTCCTTTCAGGCTCACACTTTTGTGGGACAAAGTAGAGGACACTTAAAGCCTGTGAAGAAATAATCCTGAACTTAAAAGTGTAACTCTACTAAATACAGATATGAAAATGTATATTTGCCTCAGGAAAAGTAAATTTGCTGAAGTGCACAGGGAATAATTACCAGATATTGAATACACACAAAATGACACTTTTTAGTAACTTTTCTGTGATGTTCACCAACACTTCTACACTACTAATGCTTCTAACATTTCAAAGACTAAATGCTAGTATTATACAGTCTTCTATGTAAATGCTCCATTATGCTCCACTACCGCTCCCCTATCAAACTTGCAACTGACATATTAAGAATGTCAGAAGAAAGTTAGACTTGTACCTTGATGACTGCTTGATCATTGTTGATAAAGGATTTTAAACAGAACTTCAGAACACTCAATGAATTCTGTGACAAAGAAGTTAATATTGACATAATTTGCAACCCAGAAGAGAAAAGGGTTCAAATTTGTAGAAAAATTTAAACAATTCTTGTGCGAACTAGTTCCAAATACTTACCTACACTCAGAAGTGCCTCAATAAATTCTTCTGCAACAACAGGGAGAGGAAGGCGAAATATGTCATACAGAACTTCAAGCAAGCCTCGCTGCAAAAGAAATACAGCAGCAATTTTATAGTTAGATAAAATTGCCTTTTTGTTCATGATTAAAAATAATTAGCATTGAAATTGACTTCTACAATGTGCTAAATCCAGCATCTGATTTGGGATTTCTTTTTTGGTCTATGTGTATATTTTCTAAAAGAACCTGGAGAAGTAGTGAAGTGGCTTGCTCACTTTAGAACTGTGCCTTATTGCCACTGTGAAATCTAGAGAACTACAGTTGTTTTTTTAGAGCATTTACTGCTGTGACCATCAACTTTTTGGTTTAGGCAGTAACTGGGAAGAAGCATTTTTATTCATTTCAAATTCATTGCTTTAATCTCACTATTGCAGCTAATGTAAATCTGCTTTGACTTGTGGTCAAAGCAAAAATTAATTCATGTACTACTGTTACAGTATGAATCCATGCAAATGATGGAACTTTTCTTAATGCTTGCTCTCTGTTTGTAGTAATTAAGTATCATCAGTACATTGCAGATTTCCAATACAGACAGTATGAACGAGAAACTAAACTTAAAACCAAGAACAACGTTTGGAAGCATTTTTTTCCTAGTAGTATCAATTTCACAGTACATTAGTATGTTTTTTTAATTCCATTTAAATCATAATGGAATTATACAGAGTGAGTTCAAGATCTACAAAAAATAATAAAAGCAACTTAGACTAAAAACTAAACAAAAAAATAGATTATAGCTACGAGAGTAAATAAATTTCACTGACATAAGTATTCAAGCATATACAAATCTTTTCCATTTACTATCTTCCCATGCCTAACACTTTTTTCCCTTTTCTCTTCTCCATTCCCTCCTGTCAGACATACAGAGTGAGCTTAAATTCACACTTTACTGGCACAGAAAGAACAAGCACAATGCTTAACAACACACAGAAAATTTAAGGGACAAGTAAACTCAAGGTAAGCATAATTGGATTATATGTTTAGAGCACTAAGTAGTTAAAAAAAAAAGCTGTATGTTAATTAAAACAAAATATATTCATATTTCAGTACTAAGTATTTAACACCTACCCGTATCTCCATATTTGGTATACAGAGTACCCCAATGAGAGACTGAATCCCAGAATTCCCAGGTTTGCACAGACTAATAATACCTAGAAAACATTAAACGCATTACCTCACTGAACAAAAAAAAAGTATTAGACATTGTTAAATGTGATTTCCAGCACTATCACAGATGATAAAAATTGGTAACTACTAGCATTTTTCACCTTTATGTCATCTTCTAATCACCGTTTAACAAAATTCACTGTCAGGAACTTGACTCAACAACTTGGGCTGAGAGAGAAGGTAGGAGGGCAGACTGGTCCTGGAGAGGGAGGGCAGTGAGCTGTTCTACCCACTTCCTTTAATGGCAACTTAACTATGGATGATATGCATGACCAGAGAGACTTTCACTGAAAACTCCTGCGTTTTCTGGATCCCTGAGCTGCCCTGATGCCAGTGAGTTGCTGCCCTGAGGGTGGTCTCTAACCATTTGGACTATATAAAGGTGAACATGCACGTTTTGCCTTTCTCGATCCACCACCCACAGATAATGACAACACTGGATCCAAGGATGTGGTGAGAAATCTCCCTCTTTCACTTCCATTTTCTCTTTCTCTTTCATTCTCTTCCTCTCAATCTCTTTTCACTTGTTTTCTTTAGTCACCATTGCCTTAATTTCCCTTAAGTAGTAGACAAGGAAAGAACACCTATGCCTTTAGCACAGATATGGATAAACAGTACTTGTTTATCCATAACAACTACTATTGTTAGGAAGTTGCCTAGTTTTGCCTCAAAGTACTTTACTAGTTGTGGTTGGAAAGCTCAATAAATTGCTTTGTATTGTTCCTTTGTGTCGCTGTCTGACTGATTTCAGCGCTCTTGCAACCCCCGCCAACCAGGAAGCACCCTATACAGGGGATTCCAAACATCCACCTTCCTCGCAACCCAGCGAATGGGATGAGGCACTCATTAATTGCAAAATTCACAAAGCTATAGCTACTTTTGCCCTGTTTACTCTGAACAGTATTTTCAACTTACCTCCCATAAACAACAAAGAAATGCCAGAAAGAAAAGACAACTGTAAATAAAGAATCAGTCTTAAACCTGAAAGATACATGCAGAACCACGAGCAGTTTCTGCATTAGAAGTCGCATCTTAATCTAACCAGTTATTTAGTTTATTTTAATCCCAGATAATTCTAAACAGAAAGTTTAAATATACTCGGAATAACATTCTCTACACATTGCTTTTAATTATCTTTTCTCAAATAAGCAGGGCTCACCTTTTCAACGGTTATCTTACTTTGCATAATATCTTGTAGTCTCTCTCATGTTTAGTCCATTTACATGGTACTTCCACACTAGTTTTATTTTCTAACATTAGAAAACATTCTAACAGTTATTTCCTAACATTCTAACATTAAAAGGGCTGCCAAGACAGCAACCTTGCTCGTTTCCTTACCATTTTTCTTCATATGTTACATGAGAAAAAGCTTAAAGTAATGTGCTATCTATCTTAAAAACAAAACAAGTTTATCCAAGATATAACTTTAAATGAACAAAACAGAGGCCAAGTCTAGTGTAATATAAATAAAACTAGATCATAATTCAGTAAGAAGTATTAAAAGACAAAATGTAGCAATTATTCATCTAGTTGTTTTCACTAATACAAATTTAACTTTAATCACAGAATTGTAGGGGTTGGAAGGGACCTCAAGAGATCATCAAGGCCAACCCCCCTGCCAAAACAGGTTCCCTAGTGCAGGTCGCACAGGTAGGCATCCAGATTGCCCTTGAACATCTCCAGGGAAGGAGATTCCACAACCTCCCTGGGCAGCCTGTTTTCCAGGGCTCTGTCACCCGCATAGTGAAGAAATTCTTCCGCGTATTGGTGCAGAACTTCCTATGCTCCAGTTTNGCCCCCAACCTGTACTGACACGTGGTTTTTGCTCCCCAGGTGCAAGCCTCTACACTTGCTTTTGTTAAACCCCATATGATTCCTTCCTGACCAACTCTCCAGCCTGTCCAGGTCTGGCTGAATGGCAGTGCAGCCTTCTGGCGTGTCAGCCACTCCTCCCAGCTTTGTACCATCAGCAAATTTGCTGAGGGTGGACACTATCCCCTCACCAAGGTCGTTGATGAAGATATTGAACAAGACCGGACCCAGCACCGACCCTTGGGGAACACCGCTAGTTACAGGCCTCCAGCTGGACTCTGCAACTCTGAGCTCTGCCAGTCAGCCGTGATTAATGATGTACTTTATATGGAAGAACATTCTCAAGTTCAGAACTTCCACATCACAAATGCCTATGTCAAGGAAATGCACCCACATACACACAAAGAACATGTAAATGTGTTCTACAGTGCACTTCAAATCTTTTTTCTAAGAACGTGTGACAGCACATTCCCATTGCAATGCGGGGATAGATTTAAGCGCGCACAATCATTGTTGCATGCCTCAATTTCATCTGTAAGACAACGATTGCACTGGAGTTTAAAGGACATAGTAATCAACTCAAAAGAGTAAGCCTACCTAGAGAATAAGGAAAGAAGAACAGTAGAATATAGCAGGCAGTACAAATAGGTAAAAATAAATAAAATAAAGCACCCAAAAGGACAAAACAGAAAACAAACAAAACCAAATACATGCTCAGCCCTTTTTGCTACATGTCTTCTGGGAAGGCTGACGTTGTAAGGACATTTTTGTACCAAAATAATTAATATCTTAGCCTCCAACATAACTAAAAGAACATGAAACTGTAAAAATACTATAGCTAGTGATACATTCCAAGACAACAATTTCTTTAGTCACTTGAACTTTCCAGGATTATGCCATTAGTTCTAAGACCACAAATTAGAGAAGATCCAGCATTATTCCTAATATAACTTGCTTCTTACAATCTTCACAGTCGTCACAAACTCTCCAGACTTCCTCCCTAATTTAGTGAAAACCCAAGACACTTTTGAAGAATATCCGGATGCTAAATTAAGCTTACTGATCATTCTCAGAGCATTAAAAAAGTACTGCAAGTAGTCTTACAAGTGAAAAAGACTTTCTATACAGTCTGAATCTTAAATACAGTATGTAAAAAGCCTATCAAAAATTTTCACAGGTGGTCATGCCATTTGATTTAGTTTATTTGTAAGACACAGACTTGAGTAAAAGAATGAATAGGTCCTAAGGCATTATCACCATGTTAGGTCCTGTAAGATTACAGGGAAAGGATTTAGAAGAAAGCGAAAATCTTCTTCTTTGATTTAGAAATGTCTTCTATATCAAAATCCAAAACTATATCCAGATTGGGATTTATCTTCAACTACACCACTTAGTAAAAGTAGATGCTAATCAATCTACTCTGATGAAAACTCTTTGAAGACAAAAGTATTTTATTTACATTGACAGAACAATCTCAAAGGAAAAATTCTTATGACATGATGCTATTTTCAACATTCTTTCACTCATCGAGTAACAAGTGCCACCAAAGTACAACTGATACAGCATACTAAACCGAAAAAGCTGCATCTTTTCAACAGTTAGTCAAAAGAAACTACATGAGTATTCCAATTTGACGATATCAAAACACTACAGAAAGACAGTGATAGAAAAACTATGACAGATTCTGTGCCTGAACAAATAATTCCTTTACAATGAGAAGTTCTTGCCTGCCAATTAACTTAAAACAAATAAAAAAATCTTACCTGCCCAAGATCGAAATGCTGCCACAATTCCCATTTTACTAGCTAGGAACCGTGCTTCTCTGTCCTCTCTGTCATAAAACAACAAATGTGACAAGAAATAGTTAATTACTATAAAACAAACTGTGCTGTTAACATAGCAAATAAGTAGTTAACAGATTTTGGACTGGTGACAAAAATCAAGAGTAAGCAATTTTTTTTTACATACATATACGCACAATATATATATTTATGCAATCTGTTCACATATACACCAAGACTACCATTTTTAATCATTGTCACTTTTTCAGGGGAGTTTCTACAGTGGGAGGATTACAAATTAAATGCTTATTTTTGGTCTACCAGATTAATAACTCTGAAATCCCCACTGATAGCGAGACCGCAGCAGGGGCCTAAGAATTTGGACGTTGACTCAGTTACCCAGACCTGAAAATCTACTGCCATTTCATGATTAAAAAAATACAAAAACATTGAACGTGTCAAGTTGGAAGCAACCTTCGTGACCTATTCCATAGAATCATAGAATCCTTGGAGTTGGAAGAGACTTTAAAGGTCATCTAGTCCAACTCCCCTGCAATGTACAGGGACATCTACAGCTAGGTCAGGTTGCTCAGAGTTTGGTCCAGCCTGACCTTGAATGTCTCCAGGGACGGGGCTTCCACCGCCTCTCTGGGCAACCTGTTCCAGGGCTTCACCACCCTTACTGTAAAAAACTTCTTCCTTAAATCTAAATTAAACTTCCTCTCTTTCAGTTTAAAGCCATTCCCCCTTGTCGTATCCCCACAGACCCTGCCAAGAGTCTGACCCTCTCTTTCTTATAGCTCCCCTTTAGATATTGAAAGGCAGCTATCAGGTCACTTCAGAGCCTTCTCTTGTCCAGGCTGAACAGCCCCAGCTCCCTCAGCCTGTCTTCATAGGGGAGGCGTTGCATCCCCTGGATCATTTTTGTGGCCCTTCTCTGGACACGCTCCAACAGGGCCATGCTGTCCCTTTGCTGAGGACTCCACATCTGAATGCAGTGCTCCAGCTGAGGTCTCACCAGCACAGAATAGAGGGGTAGGATCACCTCCCTCACCCTGCTCGCCACGCTTCTTTTGATGAGGCCCAGGATTCTGTTGGCTCTGTGGGCTGCGAGAGCACATTGCTGGCTTACATCCAGCTTGACATCTACCAGTATCCCCAAGTCCTTTTCAGCAGGGCTGTGCTCTATTCTTTCATCCCCCAGCTTGTACTGATGGCAGGGGTTACTATAGCCCAGGTGCAAGACCATGCACTTGGATTTGTTGAACCTCATGAGGTTCTCCTGTGCTCACTGCTCAAGCCTGTCTAGGTCACTCTGGATGGCATCCCGTTCCTCAGGCGTGTCAACTACATCACACAGCTTGGTGTCATCTGCAAACTGCTGAGTGTGCACTCGATCTCACTGTCAATATAATTGATGAAGATACTGAAGAGTATTTCAACCTCCTAAATAAAGAAGCTGTTAGCTGTGAGACCAGACCAGGTTATACAGAGGGCTTTATGCTGTCAGGTCTCCGAAATTTTCAAGGATGAAGGCTGCAGGACTTATCTGGAACAGTCTGTTTCAGTGCTTCCTGGCCTCGCAGAAATTTGTTTCTCAAGTTGGAACTTTTTTCAGTTTCTCTCTGCTGTTTCACATCCTCGTGATGCACCACGATGAAGGGTCTGACTACGTCCTCTTGATAACCTTTCCATAGGTATTAGAAAGGCTTTTCCCTCAGCTTCCCCTCATAGAATTTGCTCCAGCTCCCTGACCATTCAGAACCAGGAGGCTCAAAACTAGATGCAGTAGTTTGTGCAAGTTTTAACAAGCACAAACAGAAGCGAGTAACTGTATCCTTCAACTTGCTCTAGCTAGCACTTGCTAATATAGCCCAATGTACTGTCAACCTTGTTTGCCACCCAGGCTTTCTGTCTACCAGAAATGCTCCCTGCCTAGTTAGGCCCAAAGCCTGCCTCACTGTTTCCTCCCAGACACAGGACTCTGCACCTGCCCTTGCTCAATTTCATCAGGTACCTTTTGGCCCACTCTTCCAGCCTAAACTCCCTCTAGATGCCAGCAGCGTCTTTGCTTCCATCAGCTCCCCAGTTTGCTGTCATTTGTAAACTTAATGAGTGTACTACATCCCCTCCTTCAGGTTACTGATAAAGACGTTAAATGTAAGGCTAACCCCTGTGGCACTCTACCTGTTACTGGCCCCCAGGCACAGCACAATAGCTTAAATACTGCCCGTCAAATCTGGCCATACAACCACAATACATAAAACTAGCTCAAACATACTCCCATTGTGGATATTTAAAGTAAGATAAAAATAAACCCATATGTGAAGTAAGAAATATAGATTGTGATAAATTTTTAAGGTAAAAAATATAATGCTAGAGGGAAGATGGGTAAACCTAATTTTATCTTTTAATTATTAATTCCTAACAATGTTCTAGGAAGTTACATTCTAACTAGTTATTGCATTCAACTTCAAATATTTGTGTATTAGCTCATTGCTTTGATACTTTGGAGAAAAAACAGTTTAATTACAATTCCATGAACACAACTGGTAGCATAAGCAGAATCACTAACACTTACTTGAGCTGTCCTTCTGCTGTGTCTGGATTATGCCTGTAGTGAAAATCTGTATAAGGAGCTAAAATTCGCTGAACGAAAGAAAAACATGCATTACTTTCACGTGAGAATACAGTTTATGGATTTTGCCCTTTCATCAGTCCCACTCCAACTTGTCATGTTACTCCTTCTTTACAATTCATGCTCCTAGCCTAAAATATTATCTTTTAAATATTTTGCATTAACACAAAGGCTGAAATCGCAAGTGAAAATTAAATGTTTTCATTAGCAATATATTGTTTAATTTCTGTCACTAAATAAGTAAACCTGAACCCACCTCTAATTCTACATCTGCTCGCACATACTGTCGGGTCTTTGGATGATTAATGAGGTGCAAAACTGTAGTTATCAAAGCCTCATTTATTCGGCTTAGCTGACAATCGATCACGTTTTTCAGTATGGTACTTAAACCACCCCGAAGAGCCACCACCTCGGGATTCTGAAGTGCTAAAAAACAAGAAAAAGATCTCTTCAATGAGTGACAGTAAAAAAAAAATTCCAAGATTTCCAATATGACAAACTTGCCTGTTCAGTACATATTTTCTTTCCTTCTTGAACAGTGCTGAGGCACAAATAAGGCTTTTAATGGAAATGACATTAGCAATGAAATGAGATTTTAATTTTATCAACTAAAATTCTGGTGAGAGACGGTCACCATGTTGCAGCAATTTCCCAGCTTATTTCTAACCAAGTCTCCATACACTAAAGCTCAGATTTCCCCACAAAAAGAAGATTTTGTGCTTCTGGATTGACTCGGATGAAATATTTAGTCTATATTATAAAGAATAACAAATTACTTATTTCTTTAAACCAGAAAACTGTATCTTGAAAACAGTGAAGTTATTTCGCACTGATATAAAACTGAAAATATTTAAAAAATTTGCACCAACATACAAGTATAGGGATTTAGTTAGGGATTACTGTTCAAACAACTTTTAAGTGAACACATGTATTGATTTCCAGAAGCCAGCTAACCGCAGTACCCATTATAAAAAATATTGAAGGCAAATATTTAAGACAAAAATTGCCAATTCTTAACTTATTTTTTTTAATTTTAATATTAACCTAGTGACTCGATCTATGAAATGGACATTAGGAACATTTAATATCTGATTCATCAGTTACTAAACAAATCCCCTTTATTATTTAAATAAAGTCTATTTCATATGAACACAAGAGAATCCCTTCAAAAACTAATGACAACCATGTAAAATTATCTTACCTAGTTCACAAATAATGGCAATACATGCTCGAACCATTCTGTCTCTTTCTTGAAGACCATCATTTCCAACTGCTATCAAAGAATTAGTAATAGAGCTGGGGAACAATGAAGCATTCACAGTGATCATCTGTCAAAAATAAAAGAAAAAACCATCTGGTTTCTTCACAGCATATTTCTAAATATACTCACAGATTCACCAGCATTCTGTTTTCTAGACAAAAATCAGAAAAATCATTTCGTATACTATTTGGATGGTTCATTTGGATATATCCTGCAAATTCTAGAACTACGATTTGTATATGTCTTTCGTTTGTTAACTTGCTTTACCATTTTCTTCCTGCTTCCTTTAATATTATTTTATCATATTAATAAAAAAAAGATTACATACATTAACAATTAAGTTAAACTGAAATTAAACAAGTGTATTAACAAGGGGAAATAGTTCTTTTGTTGTCTGAATACTTTAAAAGGGAACAACATAATCTGTTGTAGTTCACTCCTTATACTTTCTATTTTCTATATTTTCTGCGAAAAAATGCTCAATGGCTACACATTTTAAAGCTTTTTCAAGCTAGTTTTTCAAGGTTTTATTTAATGTCCTCTTACTTACAAGAAAATCAGTCTTACTTTTCCAACTTTGTTTTGTCCTACATTGTACAGCTCCCTTATATGTTCTACAGATGCCTGCCTAGGAGGATTGTTTTTCTCTTTTCAATGATAAAGTAAGAAGAGATCAACCATTATGACACATTTGAACACTATGACCACTTTAAGACATGTTTTTGAGAAACTTCTTGTCATACATAATGTTGTTACCCACAAAACAGGAAGCCTTAAGATAGCACTCTAAAGAAAATCCAAACTCTTCCCCACCCACACAGTCTTTCATTTTTACAACAGCATTAGAATTAGCAATAGAATGGGTGTATATATCCACTCTTTTTTCTAGTGACATTGACATGTCAGACACAGTAGGAGCACAAAAGCAGCCTCTTATGGCTGTTTTGGTTTCTTTATTTCAAGACAAAGAGGAAAGAAAGAGGAATGTTCCGTTTGTTTGGTTTTTTTTTAAATATTGGGTTCTAAGTATTTTAGTAGCATAAATACAAGTTTTGCACTTATTTTCATTTTGCTCTATATGCTGAAATGCAATTCTAAAGAACATGCAAGATAACTTATAAGCACCTATGATGAACTAAGTAAAGAACACCATGATGTTGTTCTTCAAAGATTCCTTTAAAAAAGAAAGAAGACTTCAGAGCATAAAACAATAATTCTGAGGCGTTCAAGGCCAGGTTGGATGGGTTCCTGGGCAGCCTGATCTAGTGGGTGGCAACCCTGCCCACAGCAGGGGGGGTGGACGAAGATGATCCTTAAGGTCCCTTCCGTCTCAAATCATTCTGATGTGCTGATGAAACCTGCTTTAGACCTTCCATAGCTCTGTAGTAGACAATATCTTAATTAATCAAATCTGCCTGACTGTAATACTCATTTTCCTCTTTTAGGGATGTTTGAGTCAAACTAGACTCTGACCCAAATCCAACCAATTCCTCACAAATGTTTCCATTCTATCTTCAGATTTAAAATACTCTGTAGCCCAACACTGAAGCCCTCTTTAAACCAGATTAGCAGACAGCATTTATGTGGTGACTTCCTCAAAGATATGCGCCACTTATAGATTATCAATCCATTTTTGTTTTGTATTTTGTTCTTCTGTTTTCCTTTTTAGCTTTACGATTCTTGTTAATGATTGTGTCAAACAAGTATACTGTCTCTTCTGAAAGACAGAAAAGAAATTGTATTGCAAACTTTCACATTTTCAACCTAAATAAATACACAAGTATGTTTACACAGATCAAACATGGTACACTCAGGAAACAATTCCTTCACCTTCAAACTCCACCACATCTTCAGTGGTGTTTTTTTTTTTATTTTTTATTTTTTGCTTTGTTTTGAAGATATTCATTAGAAGAATCTGAGCAAGATAAAATTAGCAAAGCCCAATACAAAGGCAGAGCACTATATTGCCTGTGATACACTAGTTTCTCTAGAATCAATCTGAAAATACTGTCAACACAGCTTCAACATCTCAAGTCCGTAAGTACACAGTAGAGTGTACAATACAGCAAAGATTATGTTTCATTGTGTAACTGAGAAAGAAGTATAGATAGCATCAACCTCTAGAGATAAAGCAATTAGGGCCAGAAGCATTCCTTGAAATGATTATTCCAGTGATGACAATTTGCTTTATTTCTCAAGTGGCAGAAAATCTTCAATCCTTCACATTTAAAACACACTATAAAGTTAAATCATTACATGAAACTTAATAATATGGTTCTTACACTCTTGCATTCATCACTTGATAAATTGTTCCCAGCTTGATCTTCAAAGGAAAAACCAGCAAGCATTTTCTAGCCCATTACAGATTCTCAGTTATAATAGATTAAAATCAAAATAGGTCTCAGCACTACCTTCTCTCACTCTTTTTTTTTTTTTTTTGAATTAACAGCTATAATTTTTTTCTCAGATGGTAACATAAGAGTGTGTGAAAAAGAACTCTAACGGAGAAATCCTGGAGACAACACAGCTGACTAGCAGATGTGGTAAGATCATATATAGTTAAATTTTACCTTTCGGACTAATCGAAGTGCTTGTGTTCTTTCTACTTCATTACTCTGCTGTATGTCAATGCACCTAAAATAACAAAACAAAAACATTTTTTTTAAACACTTTCACCTTAATTGTAAATACATTACGTAAGTATTCACGCAAATGAATAAACAGAAGAAAGATTATTTCTTAGAACCTCCCTTTCAGCAAGCATACTCATGATTAGTGAATTTGCTTCAATTTATATAGTTTCCAGTTATCTTCATTATAAGTAAATCACTAGAATGCTCTCGAATGTACAATGACAAGGCATAGCAACTTCAACAACTCAAGAGCTAGCTGCATCTGTCATTTCAAATAAGACTAAACAAAAGCATTTGCAATGTTTCAAACCAATGTGATCTGTGTGCTTTCAGATCAAAAAAGTCCCTTTGCCCAACAAAATTTAACAGCACACTAAAATTAAGCATGTGCATGCATATTAAACCAGAAACACATACATATATATCATTATATCAAACCTGACAATTTTAATGAAGGAAGCACTAGAAATTACAGTACTTAGATTTAGTCACCATGCTGACCTTACCATCTCATTGTTAGTTTGCCCTTCAGTATTGCTGCTATGTCATGAGTTATACTTAAGATTACAATTCTCCGGCATGAACTACTTTTTTGCTAGAGGCTCTAAAGCACTATGCTGAATTGGAACAAATCTGACAAAACAACCGAAGACATGGAAGTTACTAAGGTTTCAACCTGCTAATAATACTATTAGTGGCATTTGTGATTGAAAGCCATCTTTAGTTTGTCTAATTTTTAAGATTATCCATAACATATCACATCACAGAATGGTTTGGGCTGGAAGGGACCTTACAAGATCACCTTGTTCCAACCTCTCTGCTATGGGCAAGGACACCTCCCACTAGACCAGGTTGCCCAAAGCCCCATCCAGCCTGGCCTTAAACAATTCCAGAGACGGGGCATTAACAACTTCTCTGGGCAACCTGCTCCCTGAGGGTGGTGTCTCATCACTCCCATAGGGAAGAATTTCTTCCTTATATCTAGTCTCAATCTACCCTCTTCCAGTTTATGGCCATAACCCCTTGTCATATCAACTACTTGCCCTTGTAAAAAGTCCCTCCCCAGCTTTCCTGTAGGCCCCCTTCAGCTACGGGAACGTTGCTACAAGGTCCCCCTTCTCTTCTCTAGGCTGAACAGCCCCAACTCTCTCAGCCTGTCGTCATAGGGGAGGTGCTCCAGCCCACTGATCATCTTCGTAGCCCTCCTTTGGACCTACTCCAACAGCTCCACATCCTTCTCATGTTGGAGGTCCCAGAACTGGACACAATACTCCCGGTGGGGTCTCGCAAGAGCAGAGTAGAGGGGCAGAATCACCTCCCTCGACCGGCTGGCCACGCTTCTCTTGATGCAGCCAAGGATCTGGTTGGCCTTCTGGGCTGCAAGCGCACACTGCCGGCTCATAGAATCATAGAATGGTTCANTACTCCAGGTGAGGTCTCATGAGAGCATGTTGAGTTTCTTATCAACGGACACCCCCAAATCCTTCTCCTCCGGCCTGCTCTCAAGCCATTCTCTGTCCAGCCTGAATTTGTGCTTGGGATTGCCCCGAACTCGGTGCAGGATCTTACACTTGGCTTTGTTGAATTTCATGAGGTTGGCATAAGCCCACCTCTCAAGCCTGTCCAGGTCCCTCTGGATAGCATCCCTTCCCTCTAGCATGTCAACTGCACCACACAGCTTGGTGTCATCAGCAAACTTGCTGAGAGTGCACTCAATCCCACTGTCTCTGTCACTGACAAAGATGTTAAACAGTACTGGTTCTCAGTACGGATCCCTGAGGAGCACTACTTGTCACCAGTCTCGATCTGGACATTGAGCCATTGACCACAACTCTGAGTGTGACCACCCAGCCAATTTCTTATCCAGCATGTAGTTTGTCCATCATACCATGTATTAGGATGCATTATATTTGGATTAGAAGGTCTGATTATTATCTAACATTTAAAAAGAAGGACATTCATACTGAAAAAACCAGACTTTTAGAAAACTACGTATCAAGAATGCAAGGGGATATTAAACCATCTATTCTCACCTATCATGAAAAAATAAGTGATTTAAAATTTTACAATTCACAACAAGAAGGGAAAATTACCTGGCTATCAAGTAATCCACTTTCAACTTTAGCACCTTCTGGAGAATACTGGAGTCTCGAATGAGATAGCGAAGGGCTCGCAATCCTGCTGCTCGCACCTCTTTTGCTTCATTTAGTAAAGCTAACCGCAGGCTACAATGAAGGAAGCAAAGAGGGCAAACAATCATATCACAGCTGGTAGATTTCACCATCTGACACACAGCTACTACCTACTCATTTAAAATAAAAGTCTGATTTATAAAGAGAAATATTCTGAGTTAAATTTTCTGTCCTTGAGATATTCACCTGTACAGCCTAAAAGTTGAACCTTCACCTTGCCAGCAGATGTAGACAATATATTATTTTGAAGTTGTTTTTTTTTAAAATAGTCTGTACATCTATGAAATGACATAAGACCACAACCTGCCTATGACTTGTTATTTGACAAAGCAGCTGAATACAACATTAATTCTGAAAAAAATATTGAGGATGAGTTAAATTTTCAGGAAGATTAGCAGGTAGACAGAATTTCTTCCTCTGCTACACTGTTAATTCCTAACTATGGATCCTCAAAACTATGCCTTGAAACTTAAATTTATACGTTAACTTATTATAAGCACTGCTCTTTAAAGGTATTGTGGCACCAATATGTTTACGTGGAATATGAAAGAAAAATATGCAACTTAAGCAGCCCTACACAGCATAGATTTCTACACACTTCATTTCATCATATAATCAAAATGTAAAGATTTTAGAAGTGTTGAAAAAGTATTTTGCATGCATCAATGAGTTGTCCTAAACATAACTGCCATCACGATGTAAATCCTAAATTCAGCAGCAAGATTCAAAATAAGGAGACTTTGAAGACCTCCAGAGATAGAACATGAAACAGTAAGTGATACACTTTCCTTCCAAAGGCCCTCGAAAGATTTGCCCCGCTTCCTTAACTATGAAGCAAAAATAAAAGCCTCTCAGCCACATATTTTAGGAGGACTGCTTCAGTAGACATCTGAGAATATAAACAGCGTTCAGCCAGTAAGACTGAATTTCAACCTACATTAATGGATTTGGTTTTTTTCTGTTCTTATTCTAAAACGGTCACGAATGGTAATTAACTACTCTAAACCCAAGATATTCTGAATCTTTCTAGAGATCAATTACTCAGTTCCTGTGAGAGTAACTATAACAATAATCTACTTCCAGGTGATGTCTAGATAAAATTGAAAGGCTGCAATACTATATGGAAATAAAGATGAACTGATAATCACTGTCCACATTAAGCAGAAAATTAACTCAAGGAGACCATCACTGCTGTAAAATCAAATATAATTCTTCACATAAAAGTGAGTGTTACTAATTGCTTACCTTAAGTTGAGCTAGTAGAAAAGAAGAAACAGACTTTTAATCCTGCGTTAAGAAAAATTCATACAATCATAGACTCATCTGAATTGGAAGGGATCTTTAAAAGACATCTAGTCCAACTCCCCTGCAATGAACAGGGACACCTATAGCTAGACCAGGCTGCCCAGAGCCCCATTCAGCCTGACTTGAGTATCTCCAGCGATGGGGGCATGAACCACACCTCTAGGCAACCTGTTCCAGTGCTTCACTAAATTTCACTAAAAATTCTTCCCATATAGAAGTTGAACTAGAGGAATTATTTCCTAGTCAATCAGGAAAAGCAGACAAAAGGAAAGACTTGTCAAGACTTGTCTTGAAAAGTTAATAGGTAGTCTTTAGATCATGAATCATCCTTTGTTTCTATTGCTGCAGATTTTTAGAGATGTAAGTCAGAGAAGAATATATGAGATTCATTTGTTCGCATTCAATGATACTCTATTTGGACTTTGCTATTTGTAATTGGCTTGAAAATTTCAGTTTAAGATACCTCAGAGGGGTTTGTGCCTGTTTCTGACGAAAAAACATGCTGTTGCCATCTATGACATTTCTTAAGACAGCCTAATACTGCTTCAGGATTTTTTGTTTGCCTTCATCAAGAAAAGTACATTTACTTCTATATTTGAGAAGAAACCTTTTCTTGAACAACAGAACAAAAGTAACCTTTAGAGAAAGTTTTTCAAAATCAATAATGCTTTGACAGTTCGTTCCGCAACTCACAAGAAAAGATATTTTTAATTTGTAGAGAAGAGTTAATTTAATTGGCAATAGTGAGACCGCTGTGAAGGACAACACTATTAAGTGATCCAAAAGCAGAAGGTAACAAAGTGGCATGTGTCACTGTTTTCAAATGATGAGAATGCAATGAAAATACAGCCATTTAGAAAGACATGCAAGACAAGGAGGTGATCTGAGACAGACAGCATGGCTTCACTAAGCCAAGATCATGCCTGACCAACCTGGTGGCCTTCTCGAACAGAGTGACAGCACTACTGGAAAAAGGAAGGGCAACCGCTGTCATCTACCTGGACCTGCACAAAGCCTTTGACATGATCCTGCACCACATCCATATCTCTAAATCGGAGAGACATGGATTTGAAGGCTGGACTATTCAGCAACTAAGAATTGGTTGGACAGTCACAGACAGAGCATAGTGGTGAACAGCTCTAAGTCCAGGTGGAAGCCAGTCGAAGTGGTGTCCCCCAGGAGTCTGTTTTTGGACCAGTACTTCACAACATCTATATCAATGACACAGACAGCGAGACTGAGTGTACACCCAGCAAGTTTGCTGATGACACCAAGGTGGGTGGTGCAGTTAACGTAAGAGAAGGAAGGGATGCCATCCAAAGGGATCTGGACAGGCTTGAAAAGCGTGTCCACACGAACCTAATGAGGTTCAACAAGGCCAAGTGCAAGGTGCTGCACTTTGGTCAGAGCAATTCCAGATACATGCACAGACTGGAAGAAGAACTCCTTGAGAGCACCCCACAGAGAAGGAGTTGGGGGTTCTGACGGATGAGAAGCTGGACATAAGCCAGCAGTGTGCTCTTGCAGCCCAGAAGTTCAACAGCATCCTGGGCTGCATCAAAAGAGCAGTGGCCATCAGGGAGAAGAAGGTCATTGTCCCTCTCTACTCTGCCCTTGTAAGGCCCCATCTGGAGTACTGCATCCAGGCCTGGGGCCTCCAGTACAGGATGGATGTGGGGCTGTGGGAGTCGGTCCAGAGGAGGGCCATGAGAAGGGATTAGAGGGCTCGAGCACCTCTCTTATGAAGAAAGGTTGAGGGAGCTGTGCCTGTTCAGCCAGGAGAAGGCTCCACTGAGACCTCAGTACAGCTCTCCAGTAGCTAAAGGAAGCTTATAAACAGGAGGGAGACCAACTTTTTGCATGGTCTGATAGTGATAGGACAAGGGAAATAGGTTTTAAACTAAAAGAGGGGAGATTTATGTGAGATGTAAGAAGGAAATTCTTTACGCAGAGGGTGATGGGGCACTGGAAAGAGCTGCCCTGAAAAACTTCCAGGAGAAGCTGTGGATGCCGCATTCCTGGAGACATTTAAGCCCTGGTTGGATGGAGCCCTGGTCAACCTGATCTAGTGGATGGCATCCCTGCACGTCAGTGGGGTTGGAACTAGTTCATCTTTAAGGTCCCTTCCAATTCAAGCCTTTCTATAATTCTATGATCTACAATTCCATGACAAAGTCCTAAATTAAAAGCTTTAAAAATCCATAAAAGTCCAACGAAAACAGTGACATACAGGAAACTAAAAGGTTGAACCAAAACTTTTCCACTGAAAACAAACTGAAGAAACCAAAGTACCAATCAATCAATGACTGAACTACAAAATCTGTGAGAACACACTACGAGCAAAATCAGAAATCCAACTTTATACAGGCAAAGACCATAGGCAGAAGAAAAAAAAAAAGAAAAATTAGGAAAGATAGGAGTGCTGGGGACACAACACAAACATACATGCATGTGTGCATGTACACACATCTGTGTGTTATGGCTTCTGAAGAAGAAAACATGAAAAAATGCATCAGATCTACTGGCAAACTTGAAGAAGAATGAAGCACATGAGATCGACATAAGTCTGTGAGGAACATATGCTTTCTTTGTTTTAAGTCACTGCTCTGCATGGAGATTCGTATCCTAGGGTCTTTTTTATTATACTAAATGTTAGTTAGAGAAGCAAAAATGGTAGAAGAACTGAAAGAAATTCATCAAGAAATTTCACCACTCGCCCATCAAGTGTAATATCTTTAATATCTAAGTGTCTGGAGAGAATGTTAACATGAACTATCTTCATATATTTGCTAGCACTACATTACAGAACATGTGCAGTCACAACGGAGAAAAGGTAATAAATTGGTCTACATGGAAAGGATTCCATAGTTCATCCAGATAATTGTTCTCCAGATACTCTTCAAAGAAAACTCTCTAACCACATTAAGAAAACACATTAGTTTACACAAACTGTATTCTGGTAATGTTTTGAAAGACTTGAAAGGAGTTACTACAACAGCATATTAAAAAGGAAACACTTTCTTAACTTGGCAAGCCAAAATATTCACGTAAGGTGTTGCTGAAGACTGAAGAAAGGGATATGAAGAGGTTATAGAGTGATGAGAAGTGGTGACATAAATCAAAAAGATGAATGCAAAGAGCAGAGATGAAGGTTTTAATCCTGACAAATTTGATCCTCATTGTGAACCTGATACTTAAATGGGTAAAAATCTCCTTTGTTAGACAGTATTCAGCATACAAGTCATATTTTGGAAAAAGAGTGGAGGGTGTGGAGGGGAATTACAGTTGACATTATGTTCATTAGAATAGGATAGGACAGGGTTAAGAAAATTCAAGGGAACTTAAAAATAATCTATGTAAAACTAACAAGATGAAGAAAATTCAAAATTGTTAAATGTGACTTGATGCATGGCATTTTGAAGCAGTCATTGGATCAAGAAAAATGATTTTGATTTGCACACTGTATGTGCATCTCAGACTAAAAGCTAAAAAGACATGATGATGGTGTAAGGAAAAAAAAACAACTAAAGAGCATACTACTTGCCACAGTACTTTAAGCATCACTAGAGAAATGAAAAGAACCTAAGACTGAACCTAAGAATTAAGGCTGATAAACTATAATACTGATAAAAAGTCTGGAAGGACTAACTATTCACTACCTACTACAGGTTCATTCTAAGACTTATTTCCTAAGTCATCCCATGCACTTGCTACAGTGAAATAATGATGGTTTTGACAGGTTTCTGAACCAGTCAGGTTAATTGTACATATTGTGGACTTAGAATGGCCAAAGCCTCTTGGCACATTACTAAAAGACCTCAAAAGTTTCTGAGGCCTACCAACACTCCGTTCTCTTCATGACTCAAGGCCTCCTCTCAGCTGTCAATGGTCTGATGCTCTGGGAACCAGCAAGACTATCTACACTGGGAATGGCAACAAAATGTGCCACCATTCTCTCCATCTGCTGGCATGAAGAAACTATAACAAGGTACCTAGACTAACAAAACACAAAAAAAGAGAATGAACTCTAAAAAACAGATCTATTAACTCAAGAATAATTGGTAGTTACTGAAGATTACTATGGCAGAAAAATGCAGACTGCAACTGCCTCCAGCTTTGTTAAAGTTCCAGGATTAATGACACCAAAACTCAAAACTTTACAGAAAATATATACTTTTTCTCGAAATCTTTAATTCCCTTAAAGTGCAATACTTTAAAGTTAAATGTTGTACTCCACAAATGCAGAAACTCACACAGCATTTCTTGCATCCAATTAAGTCTTCTTGTGTTCAAAATAAACAAAGCCTGTTCTCTACTACAAGATTTGTATATGGAAATCTAAGACAACGTTGAAAACATCAGCAGAGCAAATTACAAACTTGCATGTTATTTCCAAAGGAATTTATGTATTTAGCCTGATTCAAGGTTGCTTCCTACATCAAAGTTCCATATTTGCAAGTTACTCAGAATGGCTCTGTGTTGTTTAGCAAAATAAACTGCGAACAATTCTACTGTGTAACAGCTATAATCCTGTAAAATCTTGCTTGAGAAGTCTATGTATCATAAGCACAATTCATCCTACAAATATTTTTGGAAAATGAACAATCAGCACAATTATGGTTATTAACATCTAAGCATTTGAGTTGTACTCTTAAGCTTGAAAATGATCACTACAAGCAAAATTAATCTACATATATGCATGTAAAATTTGCTTTTCATTTACATACATAGGAGTCATTGGACTGATCAAACTAACACTGCAAACCAAGACTTTTTTTTATTTTAAATTGAGAAGCCATTTTTCACATTTAGCACCTTAGTAAGGTGCTATTTTTCTTCACTTGTCTGCTGAGAATATTTATCTAATTGTTTTGGGATTAAGAGATCTTTCTGCAGTTTTTTTCCTATAAAAACACAGAGTATTTATGTAACCTTTTAAGACTTGCATTTAAGAATGTTGCAAATTTTGAAGCTATACTTCAAGTGATGTTTGTATCATCACAAAACACTATAACAGATGACAAACAGATCACAAGATGATAAACCATTAAAGCTAGCAGCAAAATATGCATTCACAGAAACATCAGCATTTAAAAAAGAACTTTTAGCTCTATCAGGGAAAGTCAGTTTTATTTAAGAAAACAAAAGCATCTCCACAAAAAGCATACAACATTTACCTAAATTTTACTTCAATTTTACTGAAAGTGACTAGCTTTTCTAAAATTGCTTTCCTAAATCAGATGATTATATTGCAAGAACACAAAATCATTACGTACTAGATCTCAGTTGTTTCTGCCACCAAATCTGAACCTCAGGACCCATTTGCCAATGACTGCATAAATTTAGAGAAGTTCTAAAAACAGGTGTGTAGTTACTTTTGACTGTCAGAAATTGAGACAGTATATAGGGAAATTCCATCTGAAAGTATGTACACAATGCTTTAGCAGCAAGGAAAGTGGCACTACAAAGCATACACACATACACCAAAGTAACATAAGTTCATTTTAAATCTTAAATCTACATGAAGAGTATGCTCCAAATTCCTTAAGAGCACATTTTTTTTAATACAAATTCTTTCTGCAAGTAGTGAGATATTTAGAAGTATTTTTACATTTCTGAGGAACTACAACATAGAAATCCATACTTTAAGTTTTTTTTCCCCTTTGCTTGTAAGTGTGTAATGTATATCTGATTTTATACATTAAAATATTCATAAGGTATACATTCACATTATGACATTTTAAACACACTGGAACTACAAAACACTAGTTTCAAAGGTACAAATAAAATTGAGTTAATTGCAACTAAAACAATTAAAGCATCCCAGTATTACCAAAGTGACATACTATTGCCCTACTTTTTACTTATTACTTACCATATTATGATCCTGTCATATGTAAAACCTAGCTTTTCTTCAGTATGGCCAGTATTACAAAGAAGCTGAAAATAAAAGAAAGCATCTATTACATACAGCTCTTTAGAAAATGACTATTTAAAACTTACAATATGTGGTAACGCTTCTAAAGTAATGGAAGGAATTCCATTCACTGCAAGGGGAAGTATAGAAAATTCAGACTTTCATTAACATTTTTGCTGCCGGTATTCTGTTCCTATACACAGGAGATGCACAAGTCTCAGTCCTCTTAGCAGAGAAAAGCTTGCCTTGCAAGCTGACAACTGGTAGATTTTTTCACCTCTTCTTTCAAAAGCTGTGCTTCAGATTGAGAGTTCCTCTTGCTGCCTTTTTGGAAGATAACAATTGGTAATCTCAGCAGAGATGAAAAAGTCTGAAGAATTTAAAACATTTGAATTCAGAGATATGGCTGGGGTGACAGTTCTGAAGCAAAGCTAGACACTGGCAGTCCACTGTCATGTATCACCACAGCAGCAAAGGCACAGAAAAAGACTTCGGAGTTGCAAATGGTAAGTATCCCAAAGCAGACATTCACCCTGACCTACCTTGAATTCCACAGGAGTTTCAATTTTTTGTACCTCTAAAATCAGTGCAAGGGTTGAGTGTATACCTATAAGCTACAGCAACTTCTGAACACTTCAAGCTCATTTGTCAGCCTTGAGCACAAGACGTAAGTTTTATGAATACAAAATCTAAGTCCAAAACCAGTCTCAAAAGGTGCAACCAAGTGCATTTCGTGTTTTAACTTATAAAGGAAAAAATTATCTTATCTAACAAGAGCTGATACCGTTCTCCTTTGCAAGAGCAAAGAAGTTCCTAGTCATCTTACTTAATGCCCCTGCCTAAAATAATAGAACAGAATTATATCCAAACGTGAAAGCACTTCAAAGGACTTCAAAAATCCAAGCGACTAATATTGATTGCAGCAGATCTGCACTTTGTCCATTCCTTTTGAAAGAGGTATACATTCAATTCTAAGCCTCTGAAGTATTAACAGTTTGTCCTCAGTGAGAAG
The DNA here is from genome assembly GCA_013396635.1 of Penelope pileata. NCBI lineage: Eukaryota > Metazoa > Chordata > Aves > Galliformes > Cracidae > Penelope > Penelope pileata. The sequence continues at coordinate 25,877 of WBMW01003504.1, read as the reverse complement.
TTCAATATTTGTGCAACTAGAGAACACCACTGTTTCAAAATTATTAAAATACAGCAAACACTATGTCCATGCACAATGGCCACCCAAATTCAAACTGTATTTAAGTTTATGCTCAATAAGAACAAATTCTTTCAAGGACTACATTACACTTTAAGAATTTTTTTTTTTGTTACAGAATCACAGAACTGTAGGAGTTGTAATGGACCTCTAGTAATCATTTAGTCCAACCCCCCTGCCAAAGCAGGCTCCCTACAGCAGGTTGCACAGGTATGTGTCCAGATGGGTCTTGAACATCTCCAGAGAAGGAGACTCCACAACCTCCCCAGGAAGCCTGCTGTGTGAGAAAACACGTAACAATTATGATGAAATCCAAAGTTTAGTGAAATAGATTTTTAAATTGTTTTGGCCAAAATATGAAGCTGGTCCAGGCCAATCTAAGTTAATTGAAATACTGTTGATTTGCCATTTTTCTTAGCAGCTATAAGCAGAAATGATAAAACAAGTAGTTATTATACAACTCATTTCCTTTCACCTTTCAATTTTAAGTGATAATAAAACCAGGCAATTGCATGCATTAACTGGTTATGACAATATGTCAAATCCTACTGTCAATCTATTTTTATGCCATATTGTTGGACTGCCTAAGGCCACCACTGCTGCTGTAGCATTTCTATTGATACCTTACGAACTGTAAAAATTGGCTGGCAGAGTGTAAGCAAAACTGTAAGTAAAAGACAGTGAGCAAAAACAGTTACTTGTTCACTTTCAGAGAAGTTTATCAACGCTCATTCAGGCTCAATATTTATACACCTAAACCTCTCCCCATCATTCTCACCATGTACAAACGAGAAATCCCAATTTAACACAGACCAGACCATCTTCTACAGCCTTCTTCCTACTTAAAAAGAATTATAATTCTGACATATGAAAAAACTGCTTATTTTAATGGTTCCAGGGACCACAGTCTCACAATGTCCCTATTGACACACAGTTCTGTTTAATATGCAAAGAGAATTATAATTACAAATGCGGAGATTTTACTCAGAATGCGGTTGGTCATGATAGAGGACTGTCATTCCAGGTACTCTCATGCCTTTGCAAAGGAAGGATTTTTTTTTTTGTTCCCCATATACTACAAGTGGCATTGCAGCTGCTGTGCACACAACAGTAGTCTGTGGACAAAGTTTGGACCCTGAAGTGCCGCCATACTACCTTTATTATCTGGAACACAAGCACACTTCACAAGCAAGTCCTCTGTCATTGCACTTACCACACTTTTTCTTTTCAGTGGTCCTGAGATGAAACTAAAGCATAACTGTTCCAGGAACCCACCTAACCTGCTGCAATTGCTAAAGGGCATTCAGTTCTCATGACTAGACTAGAGTTAGTCCAAAGTAACCGCTCTCTACCAAACGCACATAGTGTGACTACTGGCTCCTAAATGCAGACCGTTTCCCCCTTCAGAAGCACTCCTACTACACCTACCCTCAATGGTATTCAGAGAAACTTCATCTTATCTTGAAACTCAGTCATGAAACCTGATTATATTTTTTAACTGCTGTACAAATTTCTGAATATGATGATTATTATCAATACGAGACGATGTGTGTGCATTCATGTGAGAAATCCTTACAAGAGAATGAGGAATGAGCAGATAAAATTGGCTGAAATACAAGACTAGCTACTGGTTGTTCATTCTCATTCCAAGGGGCCACAGTTACTTCAGTATTGGCTTTCCTTACAACTCACACAACGTTGTGTGCTGTGCTTACAGGATTACCAGCTAGAAAGTAATTTAGAAGATGACAGTAAGTTCAGAATTCAAAATCTTTCAGTAATTTGAAAGGAGTGCCTATATTGGATAAGAAAATTCAATTAAATAAAGGGAACTGTGCATCGTATCAGAGTATCATGCATTAAGAGTCAGAAAAACTATGAAGAGCTCAGCAGAGAAATACAGGCTGTTCAGAAAACATTCAGAATGTCAAGCATGGTAACAATTTTCAAAAGTAAGGGAAGATCTGTGAGTCTATAAACTAAACGAGTTTATGTGAGGTGTTTTCCAAAAAGGAATTTTACTCTTGAAATGATAATAGGATTTTATGTTTAAGAGTTTTTTGTAATAGGAATATATTATGCTTGAGACTAAGAGACTTTGTTTCTACTTCATAGACTGCTCTTAGAACTCCATATAGAACAAAATTTTGGGCTCTATATTTTAAGAACATACACGCTGGAAAAAAATATAGCAGCAATATATAAGGGAGTTAGAAAATACATTCACTGGGTTTATTTAGTCTAGGAAAAAAAGACTTGCCAAAGTAAGGCTGGATTGATATGTGTTTAAAAGGGAAGAAAGTCTTAGACGCTGCTTATAAAGAAGATACTGTTCAGCTGGTCTGAATGCTGTGGGTATTTGCTTCATTATAAATGTCTGGTCTTTAATATATTAAAGGCAAAACCTTTCCACCTTCTATTTCACTTTCAAGTGACATTGAGCAGGTTATTGATTCTGGACTCAAGCAGTAATTTTCGTAGATGGCTTAATTCCTTACAGAGACAAGTCTGTCTTTTTGACTATAATATTTAACAATTAATACAAGTTTGTAGGCACAAACATTATCAGAATAATAAAATGTGCTTTTGGCTTGAAGTTGCTACAGTTCACTAAATCAGCAACAGATTATCATATTATTTATCGTATCATTTAAATTCCTGGAATTAATCAAATACATCTCATATTTTTGATATTTACATATATATGTATATACACATATGCACACGAGTTACATTTTGCTCGTTAGAACTGCTTACATCTAAAATTCAAAGTTTTGATATAATGGTAAATAAATGAGAATAGTACAGAATACCTTTGAGCAGACGATTTCATACTAGCACAACATGATACTCTAGGCCAGACAGCGACTAACTTACAGTGAAGGCTTTTTTGCATGTTTACTGTCAGCTATGAGTTTTTCATGCTACTTGGATGAGTCATAGCAATATGAGTAACACATCAACATGTCTTGGAAACAGTAGCTCAAAACAACAAAACCACAGGAGGTCAACAGCATACAAAAATTGAGTGCATAGACTGTTCAAATTTATAATTGACAGAACACTTATAGCAATGAATAAGTAAATTTTGATATTATTCCATATGTCCAAAATTTTATTATTACACTGTAATTTTAGAAATACAGTTTGAACCATAATGGTAATGTTTACGAGAAGACTATTTAGCAGATTCTAGCCTTAGTAGAAAGCTTCACTGGAAGCGCAGACTCTTGATTTAGTCCCACTTGCTCTCCAAGTTTGTTCCATAGCTGAATGCCCCTAAGCAGATGTTCTGCCTCTGTCTGCTACACACTTCACCAAGAAGTATCAAGTTTAGCCCATAATGGTGCAGGTATTTGGACAAATACTACAGTGAATAAATATTGCATTCAGATTCTAAGATTCTTGGGATAGAAAAAGCCTAAAATGACAACAGAAGCAGAGCACCAAACAATGTAAGGGTCAATGAATCAGAGAGAGAGACTCTGAAAACCTCTGGAGCCCCAAACTCAATCCACATCCTATTAAAATCTAGCAGCATGCTAAAAGCTAACAGATACACAGAGCAGAGCACTAGAGTCCCATTGAATAATGATCTAATTAGTTTGAGCAGACAGAAAACAACACTTTTCATACCATTCATGCTATTCTACTGCTAGGGAGAAGCTAAAAAGAATTGTTTCATCTTGCCCTTAAAAAAAATTCTTTGAATGAACAAAGCCAAAGCCACAACTGTTACAAGGTATTTTTTGTTCGTGATTGAAATATGGTGTTAGTTTAAAAAAGTGTAAATCTCTCAGTTACCAATTGTGGAATAAGCCTTATATGCTACAGGATTCTAAGTGAGCACTTCAAATCTAAAAGACATTTTCAAGTAGGTAAATGCAATTGTACTGCTCCTTCTGGTTTTCAGTAATTTATCACTTACTACTTCTCATGGGGGTGGGGAAAAACCCCCAAAAATAACCATCATGTTTTGCTATTAATCAGCAGAAGCCGGGAAACTTTAAGGTGCTTGCCTTATCTGGATGGCCACATAAATGAAAGTTGGGTAAGCCAAGTCAGCTCACTGAAGCCAGAGGCACAAACCAACCTTACGAAACGCTGTAACAACTGCAGGTGTCACTGACCAGTTACTACAGGTCAAATCCTCAGTTTTGAGGTCAAAATTCAGGTTACTTAAATAGTGATACAGGCAGTTTGGGAGGAACTGATTATTTCTGTCTAATACAGGCCAGGCAGTACTTCATAAACCATTTTACCTGCAAAACTGCAGCTTCCAGTATTAGTTAATGAGCGGCTGATAAGGAGACAAAAAAATTTAGAACTAAATGTACTTTTCAATACCCTGAGTATTACCAGAACTGTGAATGCTGATGTCCTTGACCAGAAAATATGAACACTATATGTCTGAAGGATGAGAATAACATGTTTTACAATCAAAAAGCCAAGAACGTGAAGGTTTAACTATTAAGAAGTACTAGCTATAAGAAGTACTAGCAAGCTTCTATAGAATACCATGTATAATACAGTGTACTTTGCACACAAGTACACTTGCTGTACTAACTAAAAATTCTCTTGAAAGAGAAGAAAAATAAAAACAGAACTACATCTCTGACGTGCTAATTCCATACAAAATATCTGCCTTAAAGCATCATTCTTGCAGGAAAAGTAAGAAACCCTGTCGACTGCTCATCATAATTATTTTAATCAATTTTATATAAAGTTGTTTAACTTCTGCCTAAAATTCTCAAGTCTAGTTCAGTAATTCTTTAAATAATTTTGAATTACTTTTGTGTATTTGTACATTTGCTAATGTATAAATAAATAAAAGAAAAAAATCCTTATAGAACTTAGTCCTCTTCCAAGAGAGGAAACCTGAACTTAACATACCTCAGATGTCTGGGAATTAATGGAAGACTTGACATCTACCACAATCTTTGTCAGGAAAGTCCACGTTAACTTTTTGCTTGTTTTCATATGAATACAAGCATTTTGCTTTATCTCACCAGAAGACTAGAACAGTATTTCTTCTAAATGTGAGAGCTGTTCAATCTTTGAAGGAAAAATGTGGGTCAGCAGGGAGCAATTTTTTAGTGCTGACATTTTCCAACCTTTTTGTTGCTTTTTTAGTGTGATATTCCTAGGAGGAAAGTTCAGTTTTACAGATTTTTTTTTCATTTTATCAGAAATACGCTATTAAAAAATGTCAGAAGTACATTCCCTGCCCATAGGATAAATATCCAGGAGCACTGGCACAAACTAACCATAGAGGCTGTGGAGCTTCCCGCTTGCATACCTTCAGAAGCTACCTAGACACGAGCCTGGGTACCCTGCTCTCAGAGTACCTGCTTATGCAGTGGTGGGATCAGATGGACCCAATGGTCCCACCCACCTCAGCCATTCTTCAATTTTGTGAACTCATAGCCTTTCACACAGATCATAAAATGCAAGAATTCACAGACAAACTAAGCTTATCATAACCAATATAATTCCAAGGCAGAATACAAACATCCTCAGCTGTTAATACGTCAAACACAGAACCCCACTGTCTTCCCCAGACTTCTGTTTCACAAACAAGGAACTGAGACTATGTAAATCCATAGGAGCAGACTGAAATGCAAAAAGGAAATAAAACCATCTCCCTCAGTCTTCAGACTTTTACTCTTAACCACTGGAATGAAAAATAAATAACAGTTCCAACCACAAAGGAGACAATACAATTCACATCTGTTATTATGTTTTCATAACTCAATTTACAATTCAAAGAAAAATAGGAAGAGTTTTCAAAATCAAGTATACAAGTTATATATTTATATTGGTCTCCCTGGAATATCTGCTTTGTAAGTGCTAAGAAGTAGGATGATTGCCTTGTACAGGGTCCCTCTGATTTAGGATCAAACACCGTTATGAACTACAGTCTGTCTTCAAAAATCAGAGATGTGTTACTTTTCACAAACCTCTTCATTCCTTGTCAGTGTTTAGTTGATGAAAATCTTCCTAGTGATTTTCAATGTATTTCCCAATTTTATATAAGGAATATTAACTTTTTCAAATAATTAATTCTGAAATTATTCAATTTTTCAAAACTAACTTCTTTTAAAAACTTCTGGTTCACCCTTTAATTACATTATGCATATTTACTAATTGACCGCATTTACTGGTACTTACCATCTCATGATCTTCAATAGTGTTTTAAGATCTATAGTTTCAAATACTGGCTTTTCGCTATGAAACACATATCTGAGAATCTAATTCCAGCTGTATTAGTTTTAAGACTGCTAGAGAACGTAGAGGCACCTAAGTTTATAATCTTTCAGACCACTACAAAAAACACACGAGCCTTTTCTACCTGTTTAAAGTTGGCTTTCTTGAAATACATTTTGGAATCACAGTAACAGCAGCAGCATTTATTAATACTGGATGCAAACGCAATTGAAGAATGACACAAAGAAAAGATTTTACTGTAAATAAGCTCAGTTTCTCAGCAAATGCTATGCACCTTCATGTACTATGAATTAACTCAGAAAACAAAGCATTTACAGATTTGTTATTAAAGCACTAGAAGATAAAATTAGTGCTATCTTAACTTTGTTCTCAGCACTCACTCTTCTGCCAAGTGAATCTCATACACCATCACTGGAGTGTTGTTAAATTTTACAAGGAGTGCTTTCAACAGCCAAGAAGCATGCCTACTTTAAAGATTACGATGTACATCTGTCCTTCTCATATCAGCTGATCCCCTAAGTTTTCCCTTGAGCATTCATTCTTACACAAGAGTATTTCAAAACTATTAAGCAGCTTCCTGGTCATCTTACCCAATGCTAACACGTACAACAACAATAATTTAAACCTTAACTTTCCCCACCAAATTCTCCACTACTACCTCCTTCCCTGACTACTATCAATTGCAGAACCCAACCTGTGCTGCTGAGATTTGAGTTTCATCTCCAGGAAGGCAGCCCTCCTAAGTGTAACGCTGCCAGAAAGGTGTACAAATTTACTTAGTCCTTCTGTGTATCAGTACATTTCTTCACCTAACACGCACTGTAGAACCACTGCCTCCTACTCCACTTACTGCAATGCACTTTTCCCTTGCCTTCATATCTAAAACACTGGTTCATCCACAATCACTCACTGTTCAATAGCACACACCCTTTTCCCAACTCGCTGCTCACCTCCTAGACTTCTGTTTCTCTCCACAAGTTCTTCATCAACCAAAAAATCATACTCGCTCTCTTTCTGAAGGCCTTTCATGGCCTCTTTTCTCACTCTGTCACCTCTCATTCTGCAGTCAGTTATTAATTCTTGCCTCTTCTCAGCTCCCAAAATATCCACCAAACTTTCAGGCAAGTGTCTTTCAAACTTCCATGATCTAGAAGATTATAATTGTTAAAAAAAAAAAAAACCTCAAAAAAAATCGGCAATATATATCATTTTTTGAAATTGACCCTTAAAATCTTTTTTGCTATCAAACCCACAATGGAAGTTGACAGTTTCTATGCTGATAGCAGTGCCCAAGCCACTGCATATCATGCTCATTGATACAGTCCTCACTCCCACCATACTTTCTCAGTTTACACCCTGATAGTCTGGCATTTTATATTTTTGATTCAATCCTGTGGAGTAGGAACCAACCCTTGAGCTTCATCTGAACGACTTAATCCCTGAACTAGGAGATAATTCAGAATTCTAAGCACTACAATATTACACAAATTTCAGCATGACCTTATGTTCACCTATTTGCTTGTCTTTGTTTTTCCTCTCCCACAGTATGTAAACTTTCATATACTGTTTCACAATACTGTTTCGTTAATCTCCTAGATATCTGAAAGAGTACATACAAAACATTTTGTCCATATGATCACTTGTTCTGATATCTTTGGAGCACCTACCTTAGTAAAATTGTTCAAGTGACCTAGTTTTCTCATATTTGAAACGCCTTGTAATTTGGCCACATTTTGAAGAATCTCTCTCATATTGTCACAGGGTTCTGGAAAAGAAAACAGGTTATTAGTAAACAACTTAAAAATCAGAAATCTAAACACACACTCAGTATGTCGTTATCAAAGCATGGTATTTTTCTTATCTTAATTAAAGATGCAGATTATCTTCCTTCAAGAAGCATCAATCAGATATATGTCTAGAATCAAAGCCTGGTATACTAAAGTCCAGAGGGGAGACAGACTTTAAAGCAGATTTTAATCAATATCTTAGATTTACAGTTGACAAAGATATCCATTTTATGACCTAAACTCCAGTCCCAGCACCTCATAACTAAACAGCCATACCCTCAATCCCTCTGTATTTTAAAGACAATTAGACAGAAGTAAAAAACAACATTTTACTACTGCAGCATATGATTTTTCCCCCCTTCTCTCTAAATAGAGTCAGTAGTATTTTTGGAAGACACGGTTTTTCTGCTCTCCATGCTGACCTCTGTCCTCAATCACCCTAAATTAGCAAGCAGGCTGACAGTATCCAGTGATAGGGGAAAGAAACTACAAGGTAAACAAGGACAACCTTTTTCTCCTCAGTTTCTTCCTAACAATTCATAATCCTCCCCCCTCCCCCCCCCCCCAAGAAAAAAAAAAGAAAACAAACCCTACAGGATTCAGACACCAGTTGATGGCCCTACATTTTGGTGAGAAACAGAAAAGGATTACCAAACATGGGGAGAAGATGCAGTATTTTCCTGTGTCTGGGAATAAGGCCAGTGTTACAGGTAGAGTAGGACAAGAAGCACAGAGCAGGACTGGTCACATAGATGCATGCAGATCTACTGTAACAAACTGCAGAAAGTGCTGTACTCAGCAGTACTGCAGTAAAAGTTTTCAAAGAATGCTTGACTGCAAGATTGTTCTGCAGTCTTGGATTAGACACTATTCTGAGACAGGCACTGCAGCAATATGTCAACAGCGCTGTAGTTTGAAATAAAATACCAAGGCTAAGCTGGAGATATGAACTGTTGAAAAGTATTGTTACAAAAAAAGAAAAAGATGCATAACAAATTCTTCAGAAAAAGCCTTCACAAGAGTTTAAACACTGGACATCCGGAAAGTTGCAAAAAGAAGGGTTGTGTGCGGTGCCCAGTACTAATTTCCAGTGAAATAAACTTACTTCCTACATATCAAGAACAGCTACAGCTGAAGCAGAGGAGCGTAAATAAGAGTCTTGTACTTCCCTGCTCATCCTGCAAGGATATTTGTATATTTTTGGTTACCTAAAGGAAGCCACAGTCAGAGACACAAAAAAAGCACCTTTTTACCACCAGTCTACACAGCAGGCTCAGTTTGTTACCGGCTTCTCTAGTTTAAGGTCAACAAATTTGATGCAGTGGACATAATCAGCAATCTCATAAGGATGTATCTGGAACGTAATGAAAAGTCAAGAGCTACCATCAAGAATATTAGGTAGTATTTATTTAAAAGAAAGACACCTATAGGGAGGCTCCTCCCTGATCCTGTGCTAGATGTCTCAGTTCCCGCTGCAGTCCATGGAGATCTCATCTATCAGTCAATGAAGCCTAAAATATTAACTGGACTAGCTACAAAGTGTCCACTCAAGGGTAAAGTGAATTAATTTTTTCAGCTACCTTGCTTATAATGACTTAGCATGTTTGTACATGTGCTTAATATCACACCCCAGAATTAGGATTTTTTTTTCAAAGAGTCAATGGGATTTTGAGAATACAAAACAGGCTCCTAAATACAGGTATCAACCTTAATCATCACGAGCTTTATATGAGATACCCTCTTCCACAAACCTGGGTTGCAACAACACACACTCAATTCTCAGAAACAGCCACAAGTACAGATGGAGCTACCCTGCATTTCTAATAATAATGCACAGAGAAATTAAACATCCAATAGGCTTTATACTTCAACTGGAACATTTCTATGAACCTGTCTGGACCCTCCCTCCCCTGCAACAGGAGCAACAAAATCTTTAAAACAATCACAGAAATTAGGGAATGACAACTTTATCCCAAGTTTAGAATTCCTCTGCATAGCTTGTTTTTCCAGGGCTTAATGCAGTTTCAGATGTTTGCAACAGGACAAGTCTTATAAGAAATATCAAAGATAAGCAGGTTGGAATAGTTATGGCAGTACAAATAGTTCATATCGTAACTCCTAATTTCATGAGAACATAAAAGAGGAAAACAACTTCCTCATAATTTAGTTTCTCTGAAAATCGTTTGGCTGATTTCTACTCCTTGGCCTGCTGTGGGTTATGGGTTTGGACCTGTAACGGATCTCCATTTATGCCACGTGAGACATCGGAGTCAAGCAGTCTCAGAGCTCTCCAAAACATTCTCCGAGGAGCAAGCAGAAACAATAGCTTTCCGAAAGGACAAGAAACACGCCTGTAAATTTTAATTTTGAAAGTGCAGATGGTTACACATGTAAGGTAAACCCCTCCAGAGACTAAGCTTACTGTATGGACAGAAGAGACACAGGAACACCCAGTAAATCTGGTGTATCATTGGAATTGCACATTTCTATTTGGTTGCCTGATGCTGTAGGCATAACTTGGAACAAAATAACGTGCTCTGCAAAATGCAGCCAATTTGGATTTGAAGAAGTTGACGATTTTAACACTTCATAGCGATAGCATACATTTGTAATATGGCTGCCCAGTTAAACTGTGCACCAAAACCACTTTATTCTGCACGTGCATGAAAAACTACAGTTAAAACAACTTTTCTAAGATTGTGCCCTTTCTGAAAAGACCCCACTCCTAGAAACAGAGAGGCTTGACGAAAACCATCTTTGCAGAGCTTAGCAGAGCACTGGTGTTTCTCAGAAGTTCTACTAGCATATAAGTAATTTGAAGCAAGATACGGACTGCAGCAACAGATCTACAACAGTTAGAACAAAACAGACATTTCTGCTACCAGATTGATCATACGAATACAGCAAGTTATTCTGCTCCCAGTTTGGCGATATCAACACTGTAGGAAAAACAAGAAAAAAAGAAACAAACGAACCAAGATAGTAAAGAAACGAATATCCCTTATAGCACACTCTGTCAGAAAGAACTAAAGTTATAGAAGTCTATTTCCTCAATCTTGTCAGTTCATGTCTTGGTTTAAACTTGGGAAGAGATTTTTCTCCAAAAATTGTGACATTTTAAATTCAAGGGCAGTTTACCCATTTTGTCCTCCACTTTCAAATACACAATGCATTTCCAGAAGTAGAAAATTTACTCAGATACTCTAACATAACTCTTTCATTAAAAATAAAGCCAACAGGAAAGGCAGGCCAAATATAACCTTTCAAAATTGTAGATGTAAAATAATTTAAACAAAACAATGCGATTTCTCAGTTGGAGATATAGCATCTTGCTATTTTGTCCCTTACATTGAAGTGGCTAGAAAACAGATTAAATGCATTTTGGTTTCTCCCAAGTAAGCAACATGGTTTTCCATTAATCAAAGATAGGTCCAGCACTGCTCATCTTGTTACCACAAAGCCCCATTCAACAGCACTAAAGAACAAAGTTTAGCCCAGACACATAACACACACATACACAAAAAAAAAACATGGCACATTGTCTGAGACTGACCTCCCCAGAGAAGAAATATGGCCCTAATGTTTCATTATCAAGCTTAACAGTACATGTTGGTGTCAACAAGGACAACTTTTTTTTTTTTTTATGAGCTCAAGCCAGACCACTGCTGCAGGTATTTCTTAGCTCTGATTCCTTACCTCTTCAGCACCTCTTGCTTTTCTATCTGAAAAAGGTACTCAAACTTTTAAGACCTCCACAACAGTCCATTATTTCCTGACTTACCTCATTTATCACTGAGATGCTGACTCATCCTGAGCTGGCCCACAACAACAGCAAAATATCTTCACATTCTTTCCCATGGTGCTTCTGAGGGTGGAGTTGTGCAAAATGACTGAGCTGATCAGAGCTTTCCTCTGCCAAATGACACACAACTGCTTCCTTTACCTTCTTTCCCTCTACTCTGTCCCACTGTATCATATATATATATATATGCTACTCTAGCATCCATCAACTTCACATAAAAATGATTCTGCTTACTAACTCTGCAGACTGCTACTCATTCTTTTGACTGTATTAGTTGTCTGCTGGGTTCAGTCAAACTGAATCCTTAAGTCATGCACAAGGCACACAAGTTTGCTGTTGAGACATTCACAGGCAGAGTGGCAGAATAAGCACATACCCTTTCCAGCTGAAGTGGCTCATTAGATGGAAGTCAGACTCTCATTTCTACCTGCATTTCTACACTTGGCAAGCTGTCCTGATTAATGCAAGCAAAGCCACTGTGTCACAAATCTCATCTAAAAACCTGTTCACATATACAAAACTTTCAAGCCAGACCACCTGTGTTCTGCAACAGCTTAGCTTGCTGATCATTACTGTCTCACTTTCTATTTATCTGTTTTCCCTTTCTGGAAATCACACAGTTCTTAATCCACAGCTGTTTGCTCTGAATAACACCCAATACATATAATGGAATCTTTAGCACATAGTGATACTTAGCCTTTTTAAAGCCCTAGCCTTGACAACTCGGTCATTATCAACACATTAAAGTAATTCATAGATGCATATAAATCAAAAACCTTAAAAGTTGTTTTGTTATTATTTGTATCTAAACTCTCATGACCTTTTTGACTCATTTTTTCTTCCCTTCAGGACTGTGACATTGTTTTTCCTCAGTGAGAATCAGAACCCATTCTCTACAGAGAGAAAGTATTATCACCACATAGCTCCAGCCATGGAAAACAAACAGTGCTCCATCTAACCTGAGGATGAAACAGGACCAGCAAGAATGATACTAGCATGAGTGACAACTCCTCTCCCCACTAACCTGACAGATTTAGCAGCACTGCTGACCACGTTCACTAGGCTAGCAGCATGTCAATTCACTATTCCGTTACGCTTATGTCAATAACAAGCAAACTAATAGGCATATGCTTTTATACATGTCACCTCTGAGATACTAGGTCAGTAGCTGAACACAGAAATCAACACACATACAGTTAAGTAAACTGAAGTGAAAGACTGCACTAGCGTCCGCTATCACATGTATTAGGATCACAGTGCCAAAAAGTGAGATAAGAGACTAAATTTGGCCAAAGACCTCTCTTAGAGAAGGAAGTTGTACTTCACTAAAGCAAAGCATTTAGTAATTGAATAAGAACGAAGCCACAGGAGATACCTTCCTCTTATTAAGGAAAGAATCACAAGCAAGGTTGTCCATTTCTAGTAAGTTACACTTCTACATTTAAAACACATTTTTAAGTCTAACTGCTACACAATCACACATTGCAAGGCTGTTTTTAGTGGCTTGTAAAACTACACGCTGCCAAAATGAAGGAAACGACTGGGAACATTAATGCACTGTTCTCCATTTCCACTGAAATGATCACTGGTTGTTGAAAGCAATGAAATACTAGGAATCTGTTACTTTAAGGTGCCACGTAAGCCTAGATGACAGGTCTGCCAGAATGTTTTTTGTCAATACCTTAAAGAATGAAATGAAACACCAATGAGAAAGCATACCCTTCTATTATAAAGTTGCTGAAGAACATCAGGACAATTACGTAATCTCCTGTAAAATGAAGTATTCTTAACTTAGATCTAATTCAAGATACGGAAACAGCAGATACGAAAAACCAAGTTCTAAGAACAATGGAAGAAAAGACAGCTACATAAGAAAGCAAACAGCATAACACAGATAACTCTCACACTATGGATACAGACACACCAAGGACCAAAATTTGCCAGACTTAAAGACCTAGCTCCTGAACAATTCACATTCAACCTATGATTTCCAAAAAACACAGCAATATAGGTTTAAATTGAAGGTATATTTCAATTTAAGGGAATAGGTTACAGAGAATCATCTCTTCATCAACTTTATGTAGATAGTATCATGTTGAAAATGTACTGAATATCAAGCCAGACAGACATCCTTTACAACCAAAGCTGAAACTATTATTGCACTTGAATCTGCAAAATGTAATGTGCTTTGCACTGGAATACCACAACATGCAAAGTGTTGCTAAATTATCAAAAATATTGGGTAAAAAATACACAATGTATTAAAAATCTTAAGTTTAAAAATAAAGAATATTCCTTTGGTACAGCTGACCAAAACCAGTGATTCCAGCAGAATATAAGCATTAATTTGTTTAGGTTGTTTCCTATACCTCCCACAGGTGAACAACACAAAGCACTGGAGCATCAACACAACAGTGAAGGTCCAGCTCATGAAAAGAGAAAATCCAAGAACTCGGATTACTTTCACTCATGCTTCTTAACAAAGCTATTTGTAGATGAAAGTAGCTCAGCAATACAGAAAAGTACATCTCTCCTTCACCGTATTTAGCTAAAAAAGGAAAAGAACTGTTCCTCTACGTGCATCAGTCAAGTAGAAATTAAGCTTCATATTAACAAAAATCTTTTAACTAGAAAGCAGTATAAAAGAAAGCACATCCAAGGTAGGATCCAGGAAATACTTGGATCTCAGAACAAACAAGCCTTGTAACAGGATTACATTTATGAATTTGATCTCTCATATTGAACTCTTAGATCTGGACTTGCACATCTGCAAGTAAACATGCAAGTAAAGTTTAAAAGCCTATTATGACTGTATTGACTTCTCTTTCGCAGACATATATAAACTAATGTAAATATTTTTTAAAATATATTTGTAAGTATAGATAAAGGTCACGTTAAGTAACATTCTCGTGTTGCATTCAGCTTGAAGTGTTGAGAGCAGCTCAAAAAAAATGGCCCATTTTTCAAGCTATCTTCTTACAACATTATACATATAACCAACACATTGCAATAGCACTTGCAGAAAATTCAACATAAGCTTACATTCTCATCCTTGGACTATGTTAATTATTCCTAGCGTGTGATCTTGTATGCCATGTTTGCAGACAACCTTGCTTTCCTAGTAAAACTCCAGAAAAACAGGTTTAATAGTTAAAATGTTAACAACTTTCATAGCATCTAAAGCTATAATACTACTACTGCAACGGAAGAGCAGAATAAAGCTGAAGGCTGGTCACATAAATGATTTTGGATTGCTAGAGACGACTTAAAATAGCTTTAAACTTTGAACACAGTAAAACATAACCAGAAAAGACCATTCCAAAGGATAAAAGCAATGCTGATTTGACAATTAATTACAGGTTGTTTTTGATAAACAATTCTTTAAGAGTACTTGCTAGTGAAATAGTGATATAAATTATTCCAGAATATACAGTCAGACTCTAGAACAACCTGTTCTAACACACACAAAAGTAAAAAGAAGGAAAAAACACAAACTGAGCCACAAACTGCTGGAGGCAGGAGAACACTCAGTGGCAGTTTGCCAGTGTGCTGCTCCTGCTCCTCTGCTCTCTCTCGGGCATCAATTATCGGTTCCTGTCAGAGGCAGGCCACAAGGCAGGAGTGGCCCAGTACTACTGCTACCATGTTCAAAAGCAGGTAAAAAGTTCGAGGATAAGCCTCTCCCAGATGTGTAACATTGGTTACGTTAGTATGGAAACCAAATTAGTATTTTCTAGAACATCACATAAGAATTTGAATGGAGGATAAAAGCTTACTGTAATGGTTTAGAAATTTATCCTTCACTCTTCCAAGTCATTTTCTTCTTTCCTGTCAGCAATTCTAAACAGAGAACTCAGGCCAGCCACAGTTTCTAGTTGCTTTAAACAAAACATACATATGGACTGCTTCACATCATGCACTACCGTTTGGTTTCTCTATCAGACAAACCTTCTTTCAAAAGTAACTCAAAGGAATCATGCATTTCTTTGAATATTATTGAGCTAACAAGCAGGTTAATAATACTATCAATGACATTAGAAGAAAAATTCTGAAAAGGAGGAATATGATCAAATCTAAGAATATTTTCCCAATTAGCATTTTGACCATTTCAATTTGTTCAAGAATTCAAAAACATAGTTAGCTGGATAGCATTCCACCCTTACTGATAAGCTGCAAGTTGTCAGTAGATAGTGTCCCAGAAAATCCTGTTACATAGGGTGCTGGGTAATAAGCTATAGCCTAGCCCAGCTGTCACAGTTGGGATCACCCAGTCTGCTGATAAAGACATGAAGGGCAATTTGTCAAGACAGGGAAAGAGTAAAGTAATTCTATCTTAGAACTCAAATATTAATAAAGGTACACACAATTGCAAACTGCAGGTAATTTACAAATAGCACTAATGGCAGGAGGAAATCTTTATACTGAGGTGATTGTTAAGACGTGGTAACTACCTCATCAGAACCTTTCAACCAGAAAATTTCTAAGTAGCAGGTAGGCTGATGACTGTCAGGAACTGCAGTCCTTAGTGCTGTGGAGAGGACAGCCATCTGCTCACAGACTAGACTGTTCAAGGCTTTTGTTCTTTCTCCTAAAAGTTCCTTTCAGAGAAAGGGCAGGAAAAGTCATAATCACATGTAAGTACAAGAAAATTTAAGTACAACATTTTAAGAACAAAAGAGACGTAATTAATAGAATTTTCTACATTGAAATGTAGCCATCTTGCTGACCTAACAGACTAACCTAAGAAACTGAGCCTGGAAACACCACAGTTATGGAAACAGGGAAACAAACATTTTTTCCTTTTTTAATTTCATGAAAGAAAATTCCGGTAAGTCTACCCATGAGAATCACATATGGTTTGCATAAAACAAGATGAACTTATTTTAAATTCTCTAGGTATGAGGTTGCTAAAGCTTACTTCTGACATCATTAGTGCTCAGAAGGTAATAAAGGAAAAAGATGAATTACAGATTTACTCTTTTTTTTTTTTTTTTAATCAGCAATTTTCAGGCGATACCTGTTTTTGATACAACTCTATTTGTATGAGATAATTACCAATTTTTGAAAGTGATTTTTTATTCTTACTTATAATCTGTATACACTTCAATGAAACTAAATTTTAATGCAGCTAAAAAAGCCCCAAATCTTTGTACTGTTCACCATATATTTTATATAAAGTGATTAAAAAAAACTTATTCTTTCAGAGTACTTATACATTTTTCCATTAATCAAGACCATATCAGCTTGTTTTAAATATCTTATGTTTATGCACAAGTAATTTCCTACTAATTGTTCTGTACTCTTACATCAACAGCTGCAGTTCATTTCACAACCTCTGAATTCCATATAAATTTGGCACGTAGATGTACCTCTTTCATTCTGGCTAAAAATGTGCTAACTGTCCTTCAGACAGTTCTCTACGCATATTTGAAACGGCTGCCTCATCTTCATCATTTTGCCATCCTTTCAGTCTTAAGACTCAAAAGGTTAGTCAAATTATCACTGAGAAGCAGCATGAAATTTTGTTAACTGCACATTTCTCCAACTGAAATGCAATTCACAATCGTTGTGCTTTTTATTTTATTTCTCAGACAATTAAGTACCTTTACCTTCTACAAGAAAAAAAAGAAAACAAGTAGCTTGGTGAACTGTTGGAGAACCAGCAACCTGAACAGCAACAAAACAGCAACCGGAATAGAACCTCACTTTTTAGAAAAGGTCCATAAATGCTCCATTACTCAGCCTAAATTCTTAATGAACAACTTGGATTCCAATATCACTGTTCAGAGAGAATTTGGGTGAAGACACTTCCTCAAAATACTTAATTACTCATATGTATTTAAGCCACTATTTACATGCATCTTGCTACACACTGATGAATACAACAGAAACCAAGAACAAGTACTACAGAGTTATATCTTCATGGTTGCGTGACTGAATTTTCCTAATTGTAAGAAGGGTTTTTTTGTTTTTAGGGTTTTTTTAAGCCATTTTCTCACTTATTCATCTTTACTAGCATTCTTCCTCCTCATTAGCCACAAGGATTTGGTAATCCTAATCATATTCCAAACTTTTGCTAACTCTTTCTTCCAATCCATTCTACCCAAATTTTCCACCACCGAAGCAGATGGTTAGCAAATGGGAAAAAAGAATTGCTTCTGCAGTATAAATGAAGACAGTAATAGTAGAGATTTCTAAGCTAGAATAAAGCAAAGCATTTTATTGTGAAAGTTCCAAGTGTTCCTGTTAAAGCAATTTGTCAACTACTGGCCAGCACTTGTACAGCTGTGGTACGGCACATTCCCTTCTGTACCGGAATGCACCATGGAAGTGCTGCTCAGTTTGCAGTCACTTGTGTTATGGTATAAACATCTGCCTACTTGCATGCAGTAAAAAAATACTTCCAATGAAAATCAAACCTTATTTTATGTAATCTGTTGTGCAGTTTGATCAAAGTCACATGCTTCTATCTTAGTTGTAAGAAAATAACTGGTTTTAAAGTAGGTAACTCATGTCATTTAAAAAAACATATCACAGGCAGGTGTCCTATTTAATCTGAAAGATAAAATGCATATCCAATTTTTCAGCACATTCCCAAAATTAGTCAGCTATCATTTCAAAATCAATTCTCAGTCTTGAAACCCTCCTGAACATCATTCTTCCTTGCAACACTGGGATTTGTATGGGTCTAACCAGTGTGTAAACATCCACTTTTCACTGTAACTATATATCACTTCTCACTTTCAAAATACCTGATGTTGAGTATCTCTTCTAAGTCGATAAGGAAAAACTTTCGAGTTTGCTAGGCAGTTGGTAACCATGCTTAAAGACTATAAGATTGGGCAGAAGTCTGATGTATTTCTTTCTGGGAAGGCTATCGTTGACATAGCTTCCTTATTTACTGTAATTATGATGAAGGGTGTGCATTTCTTTACATAGCATCTATCCTGAATAGGCTCTGAGAAAAAAAAATCCAGAAACTCAGCACTAAAAGGAGGAGGAAATATATGGATAAAAAAGACTGAAGAGCATTTATGACAAAGACTAGAACATTCCTATCAAGAAAGTAGCAGGAACTAGCAATTTTGGTACTTCAGAAGTTTATAAGATTCTAATGACAAGACCCAATAAAAAAAGGCAAAAACTACAATGTTCTGAAAACATAACATTGCTTAAACACTTAAGAACCTATTTACAACAATCCCCAAACAAATTATTTTGTCAAATATAAAATGAAACCATAAGATATTAAAACAGTAATTTTTATTTCTGCCTTTCAGAAGAAAAGTGTTGAGATTTGTTTATCAAGTTGAACCACTGCAGGAAAAAAAAAAAAACCCCACCCACAGAAAAACAAATTTTGAGATGCCACACAAAATCTTTAAACAAACACACAAGCACAGATTTTGAAAGACACTGCAATGCCCAGATCCTACAGACAACTTAACGCTAGGTATGGAATCAACAACATTTTGAAGTCGCCTTTTCATGATATTTTTCCCCTCAATAAAGATGTGGTTCCTGTTTTCAAGAAATGAAAGTGAAAATACTGTAAGCACACACCATTTCGGTAGTTCTGAAAAGTCTTAAAATTCAGGAAGCATAGCCAAAAGTATGCAAGTGTTACTAATCTAACCAGGCTACTGTGCTACATAGCTCCAAATCAATGGCAACCCAAAGGACAGGTGCAGATAGGAAAGTGTATGTCCTAGCTTTGGAGTACACCTACTGAGCACCTCTAACTCCCTTGCTTTTAAAGGTTATCAAAAGGTTACGTTGCCTAAAAAGTTAACAGACTGCTGTTAGCAATTAGTTCCCCCCTTGGAGTCTGTGTAAAAAAAAAAAATCAATATTCAAAAATAAAAGCAGAGAATTTCTCAGACAGTAAGGCTAGCAAGATAACTCTCCAACTGCTTCCCAAATGGACTCTCCACATCTCCAAACTGATAAAAAGTGTTGCTAAATACCTTCTTGCTCCTATTACAGCTTGTTACAGATTGACAAAGAAGGAAGCAAAAGACAGCTTGCTCTGAGTGATTTGCTAATAGAAGCATCCTGTTACAGTTACCCATCACCATGATGGTAAACTGTGAAGCAAGGGTTAAAGTTGCCCATACACTTTACTCAAGTATTTTTAAAATAAAAATAATTCTAAGGGACAGAGGAGCCCAACTTCTCCATGTTGTCAGGCAGATCATGTATCACAAAGGTATGTAAAGAGCCTGAAGTCTTTCTGCAGGAGTCTTGCCACTAGTGTGGAAGACTGCCTTTGAGCCACAAAGAAAGCAAACATTGGCAAGCATCTCTGCGTCTTCCCTACTGTCTTGTCCCAAGGACTCCACAAGCATTTTTCTGCCCCAATTACTCGAGCTCTCAATGTTAGAGAAGTGTGCAGCATTCCTCTCTGCTTCTTCTTTACTGATGAAGGAAGTCGGAAATGGAGTGGTCACCAAATCTCAAGCTGAATTTGGAAACAAAAATTCATCCAGCCTTCTTTGACTATCCCTCAAATAACCCTAGAAAATACCCAACATTTTTGTGGGCAGCAAACTGCAAATAGCCTCCTGAGACTTTTGCCCTGCATGCAATGCATTACAACTTGCCATGTGGGCACACGGAACCAAATATAACATGGTTTAAAGTGATGTAAGCACAGTAAGAAAAGCAATGTACTTCAGATTCTGTGAAGTTAAGCGGAACTCTTGTATCTTATTTTACCAACATGTTAGAAATAAATGATGGAGAAGGAAAAAAGAAAGGAAAAAGGTATTTTTTCCTCAGATAACACTATGTCAATTTGTGAAGCTAACTCTTGAAGAGGGAAAAAAAGCCAATTCTCAGCTACTTTATTCATACTTGTCTCCTACTGTAACTAAGACTCAACACTTGCAGAAAAGAAAACTGGTTGTACAAGAAAAGCTGCTAAAATGAAGTACTGTCTTGTAATGCATGGTTATTAATCATCAATTTATGATGGAGATAGGTACATTTTAATTAATTAAAAAGCACAGTATCAAAAAGTGAAAACTGCTACCCTCAAAAATGAGCAAATTCAGACACAGGCACTAACAGCACTTGGCCTCATCTACCCTCAGCAGTTCTATTTGCTCCCTTGTATCTCTCAAATGTGCCAGTAAATAAACGACCTCTGGAAAGCATCTGATAGATACTGCAGGCTCAGAACTACAGAATATTAAAAAAAAAAAAAAATGGGGCTCTCTTGAAGAAAGGACATTAGAAGGAGTCTGCCTACAGATAAGGCACTCTAAGAAACTAATTCTCACTGAGGCTTCCAGAGCTCAGACAGCAGCTGATAGGCCTGCAAGGAAATGGTGTAGGTCACAACCAGGTAAGGCAACACTGAAACTACCAATTTTCAAAACCAATTTGCATGTAGATTTTGTTACAGACAGGAGCAAAGAACTTAGCAAAGTAAGCCACGCTGCACAAACCTTTCAGAGTGCTAAGGGCTTAGCCAGGAAACACTGCAAAATAGACAGGAACTAAGACGAACTATGCTAACACACTACGTAATACCTGCAGCACAGTTATAGACACAACCAGATGCAAAGCAAGAATTCCTAGCAAATGTGACAACCTGGTCAATAATTCCAATTGTCCTTTCTGGCCATAAGAAGTTAGGAGCTTGATTTCAGGAGTCTAATTAAACCAGTCTGCCTCATCCCATTGCTAATTCCTTCCAGATGACTGCAACAGGAGTTGCGCTGGTGGTGAATCTGTCCTCCTTTTCCTCTTCTGTTCTATTCTGAGCAGGTAATATAACACATGGCCAAAAGCTGAGTAAGATGAATCTCAATTAATAATTTTAATCTTTTAACCAACAGAAGACTCAATATATAGCCTTAAATATCAAATGCAACCAACCTAACCTATATCTTCAGTTTCTTCCTTACTGTACCAACATTATGCCCAACCTTATTTGGGTTGGGGATGATTTTTACAGAGTTCTTTTTCAGAAAATTGATTTTCTACGGAAAAAAAGGCTTAAGAAAGCCACTGCCACCAGATTTACAAGAATTGTCGTAGAAGATAGGGTACAGCCTGAGCTGAATGGCTGAAGTGTTTCATAAATTCACAAAGTAACAACAAACCTCAAACTTTACACTGATATCTTTCACCAGGCTAATCTTGCACACAGATCATGCACATAATGCACTAAAATATAAAATAATCCTCACAAGCATTATGATATCATTTTTGGAAATGCAGAGTGCTAAAAAGCTCCAAGGAGTGAAATCTACTACAGTAGGCATGATAAAAATACATAATAAGCAAACTGCATGGTGTGCTCTGGACAAACATGGGCAACCCCCAAACTACAATAGCAGAGAGGAGCAGACAAAAAGCTGGCAGAGAAAGGCAGATCAGCTCTGCATGCAGCAAGGCATTCCCAGAGTATTACTGCACGAAAAGCCTGGAAGAAGCAGGACCCAAAGCAGAACAAACAAGGCCAGCATCCTCCCTTGACCTATTATTAGTTCTGAAACACTTAATAACAGTGCGGGCCTCTTGCACAGTCCACAGCTATGGACTGCCAAAGGTCTGACTTGTATGTCAAGTCCTTTTTGTCAAGCCATTGCTAAACGAGAACCTGTTTAAAACAAGGCAATACCAATTTGATTTGACATACTCATAATAAAGAGAATGTTGCAGTTAAAGAATATGGCTGAGGCATTGTTGATGGCAATTCTCTACTTCACCCAACTCACATATTCCACATTAATCAACACAATGTTCAGTTGTCTGGGAAAACAAAAAACAATAGAATGTTCTTTTAAATTACTGAAAACGTGAGCCCACGAGCCTTGTGGGAAAGCTATGCCATGAGCATAGCATAGTGTATCACCAGTACAGAAGCAGTGTGAGAGTTTAAAATATTTCAACTAATTGCTTATGTAACTATTGTAACAGAAGGAAAAAAAAACATTCACTGTGTGTTCAGTGAGGAAATTAGGTTATCCTCTAGCTTAGCTCATGTCTTGCTGACACATTTTCATTTATATTTTAGCTTTATCTCCAAAGTTCTCTTTATGATTACTGGCCAGTTAGATCCTTCTCCAAACCAACCAACAAACTCCCACTTTTTTGAGATGGGGTACACAATTAAATACAGAACCGCCCCTTATTCAACTGCAACCACCACAGCAATGATTTTTTTAAACAGGGGTTACACACAGCCACAGTGCAGAGCACATACCTTTTTTCATTGTATTAAATTATTTTGCACCTTAGCTGAGAGCCTTTTTTAAAAACAGGATACACACGAAGTAGTTACACTGCTTCTACTCTGGGTCTCATGGGATCAGTAGGTGGCTTATAACACCTCATGGCAAAAAAATCAGTATTGTAATGACAGTCGCCTTTTGAATTCTGAGTAAAGATTTCAACCAGACCACATTTACAAATCACCACTCCAGCATTTAAATTTTGTGTATTGTTCTTTCGCATCAGAACAACTCAGCATTACACAATGTGAAAAGGGTACTAAACACATTCATTAAAATCCTGATTCCGTAAATTTCATAAACAGATAATGCTACTTACAGTAATGGCTGTGTCATGCGTTTGGACTGTTCAGGCCTTTGTCCTGCATTTTGTTGACGAAGTTACACTTGTTTTTATTTTAAAGATACCAAAGCAATCGTGTTCATTTGCTGATGAGGAGGGAGGATACAAGATCCTGCTCCTTCAAACTGAAAAAAACTCAGAGCTTTTCCCCAGAACTAAAATGCATTTGTAAATATGGTACATATATGCAGAGACAGCTTTCAGCCCACAGTAAAACTGCTTAAGAATAAAATTCTAAAGACAAATTAGCAAGAAAAAACAGAATCACGGGTGGTGGAACTGTCGATACAACCCAACTCCAAGCTGAATGCATTACTGATACCGCTAGTATTTGTACTTCCTTTACGTTTCGGTCTACTTTCACTTCACTGATTGTTGTTTCCCTGCCTGGCTCCTCGGAAAATGGATCTGCTCAGGACAGTGGCAGTCCCAGAGCTCCGGGAGCTGAGCAGTAACACTGCTCCAACTCCGCTCCCTGCCCCCTGTGCAGGTCTGCGGAGGAGCACGGCTGCTGGGGGCAGTCTGCTACCCGCACTTCATCCCGCTCTTCGGGAGAGCCCAGCCCTCCACCGCGCACGGGGCTAGGGAACAAACTCCCATTTACCTAAGCGGGAACTAGTTAATGTGTAGCGCGGTATTGTTGTTTCCTTCCTCCCGTCCTCCGCACACTTCCGAGAGCGGCGGGCACCGCACCCGCGGGAGATGCGCGCCCCGCGCCCCGCAGCGGGGAGCCCCGGGCGGACGGCTCAACCGCGGCGACTACGCGCGGGCGCGCGCGCGCGCTGCGGACTGCGGGGCGCCCCGCGCA